>CAJVPV010001143.1:0-17068 GCA_910591835.1 Acaulospora morrowiae
TGGTCATAGTTAATTGGATAGATTGATTGTAGTGACGTGTTTGTTGTTGTTAATACTTGCTTAAGAAACTGTGGTTGTGGTATAGACGTGTCAACTATACAACATGTTTGTTTTGCTATTGTATTTATGTTGTTGATGTGCTGGTATTGTTTACTTAAGCTTTTTGGTTTTGGTTGACATATTAGCTATGGAATGTGTTTATTTTGCTGTCACGTTTACGTTGTTAACGTGTTGATGTTATTTACTTAAACTTATTTGGTTTTGGTTAACATGTAGATCTTGTTTACTTGGATTGTTTGATTTGTTTTACGTGTTTTTTGATGTATCAATTACTTGCTGTGGGTAAGTTGATTCTGGTTTTTTTCCTCTCAATTAAAAATTTGTTGCATAACTATAAGTTATTGATATTGGTTAATGTATTGTTATTTGTTTATTTGGGTTCTTTGATCTGGATTCCCTGAGAAAAGTCTGGTGTTCCCTTGTTTTTTGTTTGGTGTCAAGGTTGCCTGATTTATCGGGTAAAATCTGGCTAGCAAAAATCCTTTTGGTATCTAGGGAGGTGCAGAATCTTGTATACGACTGGCTAGAAGTTAGGAGAGTTGATGCTGACTTTTCTTTGAGCTTATTGTGAATTGTAATACTTATGTTTTCTTTTCTCTGATATAATTTGTCTATTGAGAAAAGAAAAGGTATCTAACAGAAATAGTTAGTAGTACAGTTCACAGAGTGGATTCACCTTTCAGGATAGCTGTGTTTTGATTATAGTTTTTTATTACTTATGATTCTTTTATGTTTTTTTTTGAAAGTAAAGATGATTTTTAACAAGTGTTCTTAAAATTACCAAAAAAGGTAATTTTTAGTAACTATTATATTACTCTATACAAATTATTCTATACACTATATCTTTTCTTGATAATTCAGTTTTAATGCTTGATATTTTATCTTTAATAATAGCAAGAAGCAAATCAATAAGAAATAAAAATTTTGTTATCAATTTAAACTACTTTATTAATTTAATTTGAAAAAAAATAATTTTTATTTTTAAAGAGTTGATCCAAGTGTTTATAAATTCTTTATTATATTTTATTAAATTACTATAAAATTGATATTATATATAATTTAGAAAATAACAATAAGAAAAAATAAATATATATAATTATAAGTAATATTTTAACAAGATATTTTTTAATAAATTATTTTATATTAAATATTAACTTATTACTAATTATTTTATAGTTAAAATATTTGTTAGAAAATTTAAATAAATATTTAAAGTCAATTTAATTATTTTAATCAACTTGTAAACAAAACTATAATAAATCTTATTGTTACAATTTAATTTTATTAAAAAATTTATCAAGTTGAGCTTATATTAAGAAATAAAAAAAAATTAAAAATAGAACAAAATAAAAAAATCAATTAATTAACAAAAAATATAAAAGACAAAAAAATTTTAATTATAAGAAATTACTTATATATTCAAAAAAAAAATATCAAATTGAAGAAAGTATATAAATAAATAATATTTAAAAAACAATATTAAAAAAAAAATAATAATAAAAAAGTATAAAAAATACAAAAAATACAAAAAAGTATTTTAAAACAAAAACAATTCAATATTATAAAATCTTTAAGATTACAAGTATGGTCCTGAAAATTGAAATCAAATAAACTTGTATAAACTCATATAAGGTTCAGAACACTATTAAAAATAATAGTGAGTTATAATCCATATATTAAATTTACTATAAACTTGAAAATCAAAACTCAAATCAAATCAAATTGATAGGATCCTTAGTTACAAGTGCTATAGCAAAATTAGAAAAAAAAAATAAATATAAGCAAAAAAATTTGAATAAAAAAAATTAGTAAATAATTAATAATTAATTAATTTAAATTATATTTTTTAATAAATTTATCAAGTAGTAAAATTTGTTAAATATTATTATAAATGTAATTTTTTATTGAAAAAAATATACAACTTGCAAAATATGATAAATTAAATTTTTGTAAATTGATTTTACTAAAGTATATAATATCAAATAATTTTGTAAAATTTTATAATTAAATTATAAAAATCTATTTTAAATACTGTAATTTATTATTATTATATATTATTCAATAAATATTAATTATCAAATATTTTTAAACTGAAAATATTTTTGTTATAAAATAATTATTAACAAATAATTTTTATTTTTAAATAATATTTTTTGTTAGATTTTATTATACTTTCATTACTAAATATTTATATATTTTTTAAATATCTAATAAATTAAACAATAAAATTTCAACATGAATTTTTATTAATAAATTTGAATTTAGTTAATTATAATTTGAATTAGTATTTGTTTAGTTATTTATAATATACTGTTCTAATTATTTGCTATACAAAAATAAAATTAATTAATATTCTATAATAACTAAATTTAAACTTTTGATTTATAATATTATTTAATCAATTATTACTATTACATATTATCTGAATTAAAAAAAAAATTAACAAGTCTAATCTAAAACTTTCTATAAAGCATATATTAAAGAGTTGAAAAAAAAAAAAAGTATAGAAAATAGTTTTTAAATAAATAAAATCAAATAATATAACACTTTAAAAAATACTTTATTTTCCTTTTTAAGATAAGTACTAAGTAACAAACAATAATTTTTAAGTTCAATAATAATTATAAATATATAATAGTTTATTTAAGTTGTTATAATAATATTAATAATATAATTATTTTATAATCAATATGTTTTTATTATAAATTTTTTAAAGTATACAATATCTATTTTTATTAATATTTTTTTTTTTGCAAATAGGCATTAAATACAAGATTTTATTAAACTTTTGTTTTTCTATTATTACATTAATGATCTCTAATATATAAAGTAAGTAGATTAATTTTAGCTAGGGTTCCAAAAAAGTATCGAACTGGTATCAAATTGGTATCGAAATGGTATTGATATATAGTAAATTTAATATATGAGTTGTGACCTACTTATATGTTTTTATAGTAAATTTAAGTATCGAACTGGTATTGAAATAGTATCGAAGTGGTATCATTAGAAGCCCTAATTCTAGCCTATTGTAAATAAAGTTGACATATGTAAACCTTTAAGAATCCAAGTAGGAGAAAAAAAAAAAGATAAAAAATAGCTAACTACTAGTTATATTATAAATTCTACATATATGCTTTATAAGTAATAATAGTAAGAAGTGGTGTAGTATATACATGTTGCTGAAATTCGTAGATCCTTGACGCAATTGACGCAATTATTTGACGCAATTAATTGAGTCACTATTAAAACATATAAATAATTGAGTCATGACACAATTATTTTTGAGGATTTTGGGAATTGAGTCAACAGCAAATAATTTATAATGCATGTATAGTGTAGTACTTTGATTTTGGATTGTGGCCTGGATCCATATAACTATATGGCTAAAGAGAATGTGATTGAGAGTCAATGATTTTGTCCATATTGGTAATCCAGATATCAATATGACATGATTAACTTATGTTGATCTTTTGACAAAAGTAAGTTGCTTATAGTTTTTTTTGTTACAAAAAATTTGGGAATTGGATAAAACAAGAAGACAGTCCTATAATTATTCTTCTTAAATAATATATGGAATAGTAATATTGATAGAATAGTAATATTGTTAGATATTTAAAATAAAGTTACTTATAATTGCATGCTTTTAATATATTGATAAGAATCCTAATAATTTGATTTAATTTGATTCTCAATTCTCAGATTTATAGTAAATTTAATATATAAATTATAATCCACCATTATTTTTAATAATGTTTCAAATCTTATACGAGTCTATATAAGTTTGTTCAATTCCAATTTTTAGGACCATACACATTGGTTAGCAGTCTAGGTTCTCAGCAAAGCAAATCCTTATGCGATTAATACTGCCAGTCAAATTTTCTCTTTTTACAATCTTTTTTTGCATTTGACTGACTTAATATATAGTTATTTATTAATATTTTTTTATACAATATTATAATCTAATTTTTATCATATAAACCTATAAATAATTATATTATTAAACTTTTATTCAAAAAAGATAAAAAAAGTTATATATGATTTGTGGATCTATAGTGTAATAGTTAATACTTTACAGGTTGGATCTATAGTGTAATAGTTAATACTCTACAGGTTAGATCACAAGATACTGGTTCAATTCCAGGTGAAAACAATTAAATAAAACCTATATAATATTTGACATCATAACCTATTATATGCTGTTTCTCATGTAAAGCCATTTTACATACTAATCCAGTAGGCATTAAGATTATGATTTCCAGAAAAAATACTATAGTATAACAATTGTCTGGATAGTATTACAATAATCACCAGAAGTGTTTCAACAGTAGTTGAATTCCTAGTCTAGGTTATCTCAATCCAGTATAAGAGCTTAAATAAGTAACACTGCCACAGGTGATAAAAAGTACAAAGTATAAGATTCAGGTAATAAGATATAAGAGCATTTGGGCTAACTCTCTTAATCAAGATTCTCTTTTCAAACCGGTTTATATAAACAGATTGTAGGTAGTTTAAAAACTGGTGGCAGAAGTTTTATTCCCTGTTAAGCTGCTTCTGGATATTATAAATGTGACATATTATATATTGGATTCTGGATAGGGATCACAACAGATCAAATCAAATTAGATTTTAGCTAAATTCGATTTATTTCGTTTTTAAATATACAGTATGTAACAAAAGTCTTTATACAAATTTAAATATTTATTAATTCACAATGGTTGCACGAAATCACGTGTTTAATATACTATTTAAAAGCTTAAAAGCATAAGTTTTTATTGATAAAAATTTTAATAATTGATACATTCACCATTATGTAAAATAATAAGCTGACAATGCTCTTTCATCGAATTTATCAAACTAACTATAACATCTTGTGAAATATTTTTTCACTTTTTTATTATAAAATGCTTCAATTTGGCCAGATATTTTGATATTCTCTTCTCCACATTTTTTTTTACTATACATTATAAATTTTCTATAGGATTGATATCAGAGCTATTGAATGACCAATTGATGATCTGCAGCATATTCTCTCGATAAATTTCATAGCAATATAGCTAGTGTGCTTAGGATCATTATCCTATTAAAAGTGCCATCTATTGTCAAGCAGCCGATACATCTTTGGAGAATGTTTTCTAAGAATATCAATATAAAAAGAATCATTTATAATATTCTAAAAACAAAAAAGATTTGTTTTACCATAATAACAAAACTCACTTCAGACAAAAACTTTTGTCCAGTTTTTTGACATATAGCGAACTGGTTAGGATCTTTTATACTAATGTTATATAATATTCCTAAATAGCTGGAAAGCTATTTCATTGGTAAATAAAGTTTTTTTCCAATTGTTACTTAGATGATTTCATGTCCATTCCAATTGCCTTTCTTTATATATGCTCATAAGTAATAGAGTTGCAAGTAGTAGACTATTTTTATAATCCAATTGCTTTAAATGCCTTTGAGCCATCATATGAAAGATCTCAACATTGTTTTTTAATAATTTGATAGCTAATAAACATGTTGACAGGATTGAATCTCTTCATAAGTATTGTCCAATAGCTTTAGAAACTTCCAGCAAGATTTTTTTGAAATAACTATTTTGTTTTTTATGGGTAACACTGTCAGTTTTTTTTAGTTTGACTATATTATAATAAATTGTTTGGATTGGAATGTTAGTTTGGCAGTATATTTCATAAGCATTACATACCTTCTCATTCCACAAATATTAAATGGAATAAGTATATATATTAATTTTCTTCTCCATACTTCTAGGACCCATTGTGCAAAAAAAAAAAAAAAGAGATTGATACAAATGACATAAAACATAGGTCAAACAGATTATAATCAACATTCAAGTTGCATAAACTAACAAAAGTTTACTTAGGAAACATAGTACAAGTTAATTTGAAATAATCAGCAGTACAAAAACTTTTGTTACATATTATACAATTCGAATTTGAATTAAATATAATATAGCTTGATTCAATTCAATTCAAATCTGATTTGAATCTAATTTTACTTGATTTGATTTATATCCAATTTGATTTGATTCAATTTGTGAATATTTTGTCAATAATGATTTTTATTATAATATATTTACTTTAATTTTTTTTTTTTTTTTGTGATAAATCGTATTAGATATTATTTTTTATTGATATATATCAAAACAAGAAATACATCAAATGTCATTTATATTACATATAACTTAACACTAGTAATCTACTTATTAATTTGTGTCTAATAAAACAGGTTATACTCTTGAAATGGCCCACCTCATTGGCCTCTTAGTTTGGTCAACACTACTAGTAACAAGAGTAAGAAAAATCTTGTCTTACAAGTGAAAACCTTTCCAGTGATCTTCATTTCAGCTTAATAGTCTTACTCTTTTCCAATAGGCCACTGATCCAGATTGCGTCAACTTTTAGCAGGTTATAGGACTATGTGAATGCAAGATAGTCTTTTTGAAGTGATTAATCCAAGATATCCTGTTTATCTTCTTTTTGTATGACCTTGATTAACTAGGATTAATCTTTATACAGATGAATGGAATTGGTTAAGATGGGGTATAGCTCTTGTCTGTAGATCCAAATTCTTGATATGGTGTTTTTATATGACTTGCTGTAGGATTAACCAGAATTAGACCAGAAGCCTTTCTTTATACAATCCTTTCCTTATGTGATTTATTGCATCCCATAATCACTGAAAAGATCATCTTCATGCAACTTAATTAAGAATAATTTTTGTGATAACTTTTTTGTAACCAGGTGGGTTTGAATCCTAGATCTTTACCTGATAATCTATAGAGCTTTACCATTAAGCTATAGACTCATGGATCTACCTTAATTTAATTTAAAATGCTGTTAATTGAAAATTTTTTATTTTTAAATATAAATTAATATTATAAATAAAATTTATTAAAATTACTAATTTATTTATAATTAAGTATTGTTTTCTATTTTTTTTTTTTTGTCTCTAATTAGACTGCAATTGTTGTGTTTATTAATTATTGATTTTTGTACAAATAAAATAATAATACATTAAATTCTAGGATTTTATACTAGAGCTAAATTGTGTCTTATTGCAGAATACCCGTCGACAAGTTATTTTTAGATTTGTATGTGATCCTTAAATTCTTAATACCAAGACTACTATGTTGCTCACATGATTTAGCTATTTATTAACTATTTCACTACAAGGGAGTTGGTTCATTAAGCTATTACTGTATGATATTAACTATCTTAGACTTTCCAAATCTTAACTCTCTAAGCATGATTGTAGGGAATAATAAAATCGCTCCTTTTCTAAGACTGCTTCTTGGCCTTGAGAAAAATCATTGCCAGCCTATATTCAGACTGTCACCCCAACACAAACTTGTGGTCCTAAGAAGTAAAAAAATTTTTATTTTTAAAAAAAAAAAAGGAAGTAAAAAGGGTAAATAAAAAGTTTGTTCTGGTAAATAAAAACCTTCCAATATCAACTTTGATCTATCGGAATAAATCCTTTACCATCATCTGCAACTGGGTGAACCATTTAGTTTCCACCATTTTCTTGCTGATCAAGAACATTCAAGGTACTTATTATAAGACTTACATGCTGCTTGAAACAAGTCTTATACCTATTGGGAATTATTGCTTGAGACAAAACTTATATTAATGCTTGCTGTCTTCTCAGGATAATCAACAAAAGAAGAAGCTTCTTACTGGATTGGGATGAGACTTTTTTTGATCTTGAAGAGAAAAGAAACCAGTCTAAAAGAGAGAGGAAAATACCATAACACTTCTTAACAAAAAGAGCACCTTGTTACCTTGCTCTTTTCACTATATCCAATTGCATCATCAGGTTTTGTGTTATACGAGATAGGGCATATGAAAATTATATGTCTTGTTTACACTTCTTGCTACATGTAGATCAACCAGTCCTAAATTCGAGCCAATCATCATTCAAGATCTCCGGTGTAACCAAAAATTCAGGGTCAAACTGAGGTAGGCAAAATTCCTCAGAAAAACCAGGAAAAGTTTACACGCTTGAAAAGATAGGAGGAAGCTTGAGGAAAATAAGAGAAAAGTTTTAAAAACTATGCCAGTCTTTTCTAGAGTCTTGAATCTCTAGAGGAAAAGAAGTGGGTGTTTTTCTATAAGTTCTTTTTTCTAATAAAGTTTTCTTGCCTTTAACTTTATAGGTAGATATTTCTATTATTTACTCGCAGAAATACAAGAAGTTTATATCAAAGAAAAAAAGAAACAAGTGGGGAAGACTGTAGTCTCTTGGTGTGAGTGTTGTTAATGAAAGTGTATAGACTTTATTATAAAGAAATATAAAAATTTCCTTGGAACATCTGTTTTTTATATTGGTAAAAGGATCAATGGAAAGAGTTTTGTTTATTTTTGATTATTGTTTTCTATATTTATATATGCTTCTTCATAATTAGTATCATTTTTTTTACTATTTTTTTTATCAATTTTTCAAAAGCTTGTAAAGCATAAGAATTTGTCAATAATTGATTATATTGATAATTTATACAATAATTTTCTTTTTTTCCTTTCCTTTATTTTTTTACAGCTGTTACTGTTTTTTTGATTAAATTTTATGACAGTTCACAAGTTACATCCTTTATTGGCAAGACTATAATACTATACAATTTATTTTCTAACCAATAGTAAAGAGTATTTCCTGTAAAAATATTAAAAATTTAATCTTTTTTTTAAAATACCTGTCATTTCTACTTTAATTTCCCATTTGGCTAAATAAAAATTGCCACTATCGAAATCTCCTTTCTGACAATCGAATTCATCACTATTGGCAGGTCATATTTCTCTTAAACAAGTCACTGCAATTGTATGTTCTAAAAAATTAGTATCAGTATATATAAACTTACTATATCTCCAGACTACATAGGCCTTACAAAGACCTAAAGGGTAGTTTAAAAAAATTTTTTTGCCATTGCAAGAAATCATAATTCCTTTATCAACAGTACCATACTGGTTGCCATCTAATTAGAGAAGGTCAAATTCTTCAATTTTTTTTTTGAATACTTGAAGTCATATCATTGGAAAATATATTCATGATATAATTAAAAAGAAAGTCATTCATTGCTACAATATTTTCTTCTTGTAAATATTGTCTTTCAGATTCTTACAATTCTACAGGTATATTGTGAACATGTGTAAAAATTCTACATTCTCTTATTGAAAGGTACCTGCAAGTATTTACATATTAATAAATTTTAAAAAATTGAAAATAAACTTTTTAAATATAATATATTCTGCTGCTATTAAAGTATCTTGGTCTAGTTTTTTTATTTCAGATAATTGAGCAACTTGTCTTTGTAAAATAAACATATTGACAATTGTGTTTCTCATAAGTTCAAGTATATCAGGACCAATTTGGTTTTAATACACAGCAAGTATTACTTTGTTTGAGGTTTTGTCACGAATTATTATTTCTTCATTTTTTTTTATTATTCTTACAAAACAAGAGGCAGCATCAATTGCAAGTATATGGAAAAACAGTAGGTTTTTTTTCTTATAAATCTACTTTCCTTTTATTTTTTTTTCATTGTAACCAGAAACAGGATCCAAAAATATTGTTTTTACTGTATATACTTTGTCAAGATATTTTTGAGTTAAAAGATTTTCTCTAATCTACAATATAATATAATTAAATTAATACAAATTTGAAAAAAGCATATAAAATTTAGACTTACAAAATTTTTATGGATTTTTTTTTAATTTTTTTTTGCTTTGGCAATATTAACATTCAAAGTATTGATAGTGATTTTTATGTCATCTTTATAACAATTGAGGAATCTCAAGAAATCTCTTCATCAATTTTTCAATTTTTTTTTTTATCATTAATAAATTTAAAAATATATACAGAAACTTTTAATATATTTATATTTTGATAAGAATCAATAGTAGGATTAGAAATGGCCAGGCAAACACTCAACAAATTGTGGATAGGATTATTTAAAAAAGAAAAATATTTTATTTGATTATCAATTTTTTGTGATATAAGAAAATGCAAGGCAGTGATAAAGATTTCTAATAATAGATGAAAAAAACAATTTAATATGTATATATATAACCTTGTTACATGGAACATAAATAATCGACAGTTCTGTATATACCAATACTTATTTATTGACTGTACTGCTTATAGCAGCTAGACTTTTACAATTGAAGTACAGAAAACATGTATATAAACATAACAATTAACAAAAATTTTGATTACTAGTCCAGGATTTTCCACTAAAGGCAATATCAAAATATCGATAGCTGTAAACAGCATTTTAATAACACAGTTTGCTTGTACTAGTCCAGGGTTTCTTACTGGAGGCACATGGCATATATTGCTGCAATATATCTAGCTGCAAGTTGACACAACATAGGTTACTAGTTTAGGATTTCCTATTGGAGATAACATTGATGCTGTTTGATATCCACAAGCAAGTTCTTGTAATGAAAATATCTTGCCTGTACTAGTCCAGGGTTTCCTATTGAAGGCACATAGCAACTTTTAATATAGGATACAGGTAGCTAGTCAATTTTGTTTCTCTCCTTTATTTACCTTTTGCAGCAAGAGATTGGTTATTTCTGGTAGCTTTATGACTTTTGAAAACCTGTTCCATGTTTCTATATACTGTATATATTTTTTGCAAGTACTAATATTTGTACAGGAGATATTGACAATGTTTTTATATTTAATTGATGCTTATTTATAAGTAAATATATCAAAAATTCAAACTACTGTAAATAAAAAATAAATATATAAAATCGATAAAATTAATAAACCAATAGATATTTCAAGTATCAATATAGTTGGATATATAGATTACATGCTGCTTACCTCTATATTTTGTTAACAGAAAAATGTCAAACAGAAAAAAATAATAATCAATAACTAAATAGAAAGCAAATAATAAAGTCAAAAATTAATAAATTAAAAAAATCGACAAATTTTATAAGTGTCAATATAGTTAGGTATATCAATTACATGTTACTTACCTCTGTATCTTATCGATAATAAAATAGCAAAAAACAAATGGCAAGTGACAAGCAACAGCAAAAACCAACAATTAGATGGAAAAGTAAATATATAAAGTTAATAAAATTGATAAATATTATAGATATCAATATAGCTGGGTATGTTAGTTACATGTTGCTTATATCTGTATTTTGTTAAAAACAAGGTGACAAGCAGCAAAAAAAAATCAACAAAAAATTTTTTAATATATAACTTGATCACATCCAATCGTATTTCTTAATTTTTGTTCAATCGCGTACTTAATTTGTATTTATATATATATTGTAGATTTATAATACAGTCAATTTTTAACAATTACAATAATTATAAAGCTAAAGCTACAGATTAACAATTATATATTTAACAATTACAGCTTCAATATAGATGATTCTAACATCAATAGCTTTATTTTTATAGTTTTAATGATTTAAAATCTGCAATACTACAATACATATATTTATAGATTAAAAACTTTTTATCATAATATTTATTAAATATATAAATATAACTGTATTAGATATAATTAAAATTTTTAATTGCTATTTGCTAATGGCCCTTGCCACCATGACTTTAAACACATATATACTCTTGCTGTTTTATCTAACAACCAATTTCTTTTTTCTGTAATTAAATTTTTACTTGCTGAAAAAATCTGTTCTACAGGTACACTTGTTACAGGTATTGCTAAATAATCACATGCAATACATGCTAATTGTGGAAATTGCTATTATTTATTTTTTACTATTCTAAAACATCCATTTCTTCTGTTACTCAGGACAATGAAAAATATAGCTGCAATTCATCTTGTTTTTTTATATGCCATCATTTAAATAA
This sequence comes from Acaulospora morrowiae, assembly GCA_910591835.1. Classification (NCBI taxonomy): domain Eukaryota; kingdom Fungi; phylum Glomeromycota; class Glomeromycetes; order Diversisporales; family Acaulosporaceae; genus Acaulospora; species Acaulospora morrowiae. Next base: position 11,914 of record CAJVPV010001143.1, read on the forward strand.
TTTTGCTCTAACTGTATTATATATTTCTTCTATATTAATTGTTATTATAAGTCTTGGATTTAATTCATTATATTCTTGAAAAACATTATTGACACTGTAAAAAAAAAAGATTTAATATTAAAAATTAAATCGTAAAAATTAAATTGTAAATAAAATAAAAATAAATATTTACTGTTTTTTTATTTTTCCATCAATTCTTCTTCCCAATTGTTATCTATAAAATACTGAATTTTAAATTTTGAATTCAAAATAATTGCCAGTATATAAATTTTATTTGTTTTGTTATAATATTCTAAAATTTTTTTACATGTTTTAGCTGCTTCTTTTATATTTGAATCAACATTTTTTTCAACAATATCTTTCAAATGGTCAATTAAAATATTATATAGTGAAACTGTCATAGATAATGTCAAATATGTTGATACTGATATTATTGTAGTTGTTTCTTGAAAAAGCTCAAGAAATTCTATTATTTGTTCAAATATATTCCAATTGTTATCTGTAAATATATAATTTTTTAATTCTTGACTTGAAATTATTAAATATTTAATTGTCTAAAAATATAAATTATTTAAATTATACTAAACAAATATTAAATAACAATATTTAAACTTACTGTTTTTAGCTATATAATATGTATAACCATGTTATATATTGAATTCCATTATGTTTCAATATCTAAAACTGGTTTTAAAATTTTTATTTGCTATATTTTACAAGTATTATTTAATTTTTCCATTTGTTAAGATGATGATCATATTTTTATTATAAGTTTTTATAACTTTATAAAAATAAATTAATAAATATAAAAAGAAATATACCTGTTGCAAAACTTACCTGTTTTAAATTTTTTCCCAGTATATTTAAAGTATATTGTATATTTAAATTAATAATATGTGCAAAATATCACAAGTGATTTTTTGCTATATTAAAAAAAATTGTTTGGGTTTTACTTCACTTTTCTATTAATTTAGCAAATGTTATATTGTTTGTAGCATTGTTAATCATAATTTTCAATATTTTTAAAATTAAATAGTAATATCAGTTATATATAATATTTATTTTAAATATAATATATGAAATAAATTTATCTTAGTTTGTATTATAAATTTGTTTAAACATGATAAAAACATTTCTTTAATACTTTTACCTAAATGAATATTCTACAATTATATAAAATCTATCATTATATTTTGCATTATCCAATTTTGTCAATAAAATATACAATTATAGCTAGAAATGCTTTTATTGAAACTAATGTCCAAATATTTAATGTAAAAGAAATTCAACTTCTTGTTTCTTGTTTAAATAAAAATTTATTATATTTGTTTTAATGAAAATAGCTGAAGATATTTTTGCATCTGATATAAATATTTATATAAATTTAAGAAAAGCTGATTCTTGAATAATCATAAATGTCCACTAGTTTATAACTATCCAATGGTCAAATTTTTTTTTTATTTTTGCAGGATCATATATCCATTAAATATAAATAAAATTTAGTAATATTCTTTACAATTTTAAATTTTTTGAAAATTACTTTTGTTTTAAAAAAATTTACTATATTGAAATTATCCATTACTAGATTTAATTTTTCAAATAGATTTTTTCAAGATATTTTATAAGATTAAAAGTATTACTTTTACTATATGTATTGTTATAAGGAAAAATAATAAGTAGATAATAGAAAATTATAAGGATAAGTATATCAGATATAAATAGTATATTAGATATAAGTGATATAATAGATATAAAATAAAAATATATATAAGTGACTTGAGAATAGTCAAAAAGTAAAAAGAATCAAAATAGGTACTGTGCAACTATTAAATAAAAACTATCTTTATTTGATAAACTATTGTTTTATAGTTGACTTCAGTATCATGTAGCTAATAGAATTGCTACACATGAAGTAACCAGTTGGAATGCAAGATCGATAAACTGATCTGTATTCGCATTATAAACTCTGGCCAAATTCATATACCTTTTTTAAGCAGAAACTGCCCTGATCATTATATAGATGAGACAGATCAAAGCAACTGACTTGTCATGTTTTCACCATAACAGTATATATTGTTCTATAATATTTACAAGTAGTCATTTTGTCATTTTTAAAATTTGAACTTTTTATAAAATGTTCTTATACTTTGCTCTTAAAAATTATTGAAGTAATTGAAATTATTTCTAATAAATTACTTGTATCATTATTGTTTTTGTTATTATTATCACGGCTTATTAAACTATTATTTTCTTTATAAGTATTGTATGTTATCAGATAAGTTTTTATGTTTTATTTTTAAAAAATATTTAAATTGTCAGAAAACAAGCTATATTAATTAAAGCAGTAAAATATAAAACTATAATATTATAATAATTTTTTTAAAATTTTTTTGATATATAAAACTTATCAAAAATTTTAAAAAAAAAACTTTTAAAATTATTAAAAAATTATTGAAAGAATAGAATGAACAGATATTAAATTTTTTTAATATAATTTTTTATATATTAATTAAAAAAAGCAAGTTTTTCATTTTAATTTTTAGTTAGTTCTATTTAAATAAATTAAATAGCTATTTAATAATTTATATATATTAAGCTATATCTAATTCAAATTTGATTCATATTCAATTAAATTTAAAAATTTAAAATTCAATTTGAATCTGATCGGATTAAAAATTTTAAAATTCGATTTGATTTGATTTGTATCTGATTTGCAGATCATTCAGATTTAGATAAAAATTGTGATTCCTAGATATATCTATATTTTAAATATAGTGAAAGTGTTTTATTGTATTAATTTTTTTAATAGTACTGAAATTCAATATTATACAATATATCTACATTATTTAAGAAATAAATAAGAAACCTTTTATTATTATTATTAGCTTATTTGTAAGAATAATTAGAATTCCAGATTGTTATATATTATTCTATTAAGTTTTTTAATTACTAATATAATACCTGTAACTAATCTAATATATTATTAGTTGCATTGACATTGGTTGCTATTTTACTTTGGATATTACAGAGTGCAATTTTTTGGATACTTTCAGATAATAATAGTTGTATAAAGGTTTCTTAGATATATTTAATCTAATTATCAATTAATAAATAATATTAAGTTTGATAATAATAATTATATTAATCTTTTGAAAGGAGTAAATAATTTATTTTTTTTTTGAGAAGCCATGAAAGAGAGAAGTTTTTTAAGTTTATGTCTAAAAAAAGTTATTATTTCTTAATATGATTTTTGAGAAAAGAGAGTTAACTAGTTAAAAGAGTAATGTTATAGAGGTGATATTTTTTAAAAAGAGAGAGATCTAAAAAGAAAAATCTTTAAAAAGAAGAGAAAACCTAACTTTAATTAAAAAAAAAAAGAAAAAGATATAGAATATAAAAAAAGTATATAGAAGAGAGAAAGAAAAATAAAAAAGAAGAAATAAAAAGATATAAAATAAAAAAAATAAAAAAAAAGAAAAAAAGAAAAATAAAAAAAAGTAAACAACTTAAATTTTTTCTAAAAAGAAAATTTTCAAGTATAAAAAAAGAAGTAGAAAAAAATTTTTTTTATTAAAATTAATTATACTTAATTATATAATATAAGTAATACATATAATCTGATTCAAAAAAACTAGAATAAATTATATTTCTAATGACTATAAACTGTCTTTTTGTCTTATTTAACTTTTAAATTTTATATAACAAAAAATTATAAGTAGTTTATTTTATTAAAAGATCAGTATAAGTTAATTATGCCATATTGATATTTGAATTACTAATATAAACAAGACTGTTGATCCTTAATCCCATTCTTTTTAATCACATAATTATATAAGTTCAAACTATAATTCAAAATCTAAATACTATACTACTTTTTATTATTATCACTTATGAAGTACATACAGTATATATAGTTTATAAAATAACTAATTGTTAATTATTATTTATTTTTTTTTTCCTTTACTTGGATTCTTAAAGATTTGTATATATTAACTTTATTTGCAATAAGCTATAATTAATCTATTTACTTTATATATTAAAGATTGTTAATAGAATAATAAAAAAATAAATGTTTAATAAATGTCTTGTATTTAATATCCATTTGCAAAAAAATAAATAAATAAATTATATTTCTAATTTTATTTATAATTTAATAATTAACAAATAAAATATTATAAATATATAAATATATATACAGTATATTTGAAAATATAAAGAATAAATTTAATTAATAAACTTTTTTAAATATATTATTAAAATATTTTTAAATATTCTTAAATTTTAATATAAAAAATCTTTTTAAAAAAATTATTAAAATTATTTTAATAAATAAATTTGTTAAAAAATATATTTTATAATAAATTAATTTTTTTATAATTATATTATTAAAAAATTTTGGTTTTATTTAATAATTTAATTAAAATTTTATATTAAAATCAAAGTTTTAAAGAATTTAAAATTTTTTAAAATTAATTTCATAAAATAAAAAATAAAATAAAATTAATATTATTTAAATATACAAGAAATATTTAATAATTTTTTTATAAATTAAAAATTTTTTTAAAAAATTTATTATAGTAAAAACTTTTTTTTTAAACAAAATTTTTATATGAATTTAGATTTAAAATTTGTAATCATTTAAAAAAAATTTTTTTTCAACTTTAAATTAATATTTTAAAATAATTACTAATTAAATATTTATAAAACTTTAATATATTATTTTTATTATTATAAATAATATATATTAAAAGTTTTATTTAATTTAAATTATTATTTATTAAATATAAAAAAAATTCAATTCTTTTTTTTTTTTTTTGTTAAGGTGAGACGTGTCTCATAATCTTTATTAATGTCGTAATTTTTGTTATTACATAATTAATTTTTAAGATATGAGATATATGGACAAATGTACATATTAGTCTACCACCTATTGTAGTAGATATATTTCTAAATAAAAAACCCTTGAGCAGGGAAAAGTAAGAAAGGAACTATCTACAATATTTATATATATAAAGAGAGGGGCAAGATCGCCTTGAGTAAAAGAATGTGTCAGTATGGTGATTTGAAGATAAAATGTGTAGACGTGAAGTCACTATATATGTTGAGTTTAAAGTCAGGGTTAATCACTCCCCGAAACCATATATAGTTGGATGTG
>CAJVPV010001144.1:0-17062 GCA_910591835.1 Acaulospora morrowiae
CCTTTTCCCTGCTCAAGGGTTTTTTATCGGAAATATATTAAATCAGGTGGTAGGCTGACATGTATAGCAATGTATCTCACATTTTAATATTAATCATGTAACAATTATTATTTTACTCTATTAATAAAGATCGTGAGAAATGCCTTACTTAACATTAAAAAAAAAAAACATTTATTTATTTTTTAGAAAGACAACTAAAATAGTAGTAAATATCAATAGCTAAAATAATCTATAGACAGTAAATTTGTAAAATAAATTTTTTGAATATTTTTAAAAAAATAAAAATTAAATAATATACTTATTTATATCTGATATGAGTTTAAAAGATTTTTTCTATAAAATTTTATTTATTAAATATAAGTACTACTTCAGTTTTTTATTTTAACTTTTTTTTAAAATATTATATAGTTAGAAATAGAACTTAAAATATATACATGTATATAGTATGGTGCAAAAAAAATAACAAAAATTTATACATTATAAAATTACTTCTATCTTAATTAATTTTAGATAAAATATAATTAGGTTTCACTATAATGTGAACACAAGGTAGGCAATTATTTTTTCTTTATTTTTCAACTATGTTCTATTGATATTTCTAATGAAATCCATTAATGTAATGCCAACCTTCAAGCAAGAAGCACAACATCAAACCATATTACATTTTTGGAGCAGAATATGTACAATGCTAAAGAAATTTATCTCAAAACCAGTATACCCATCTCAACTATTTATAAAAACCTTAAAAAATTAGAGAGGCTAGGTGAGATCAAGCACAAGGGAGGTAATTAATAATCAAGAAAGATTGTCAGCAGCATTTCAAAAATACTAAGGCAATACATTTGACAAAATTCTTTGCTTTTTTCAAGAACCTTGACCCTAAAACTTGTAGAAAAGAGAATTAGCATTTTCTACATTATGATTCAGTGACATTTGGCCAATCTTGGATATCAGAACAGTTTTCCTTTAGTGATACCAATGTTAACAGATGTTCAAAAGAAGAATCACATCAAGTAGATCCAAGAACACTTGAAAGACAACTGGAACAAGACTATTTTTACTGATTAAATAGCATTTCAGTTATTTCAGAACATGATAAAAAGATGCATAACCATTAAAAAGTGTACCTAAGAACAGATCAAAAGTTTTTGTATAGGCAGGGATTTGCACAAAGAGTAAAACAAGTTTATTTTGCTTTACACAAATTATGGATTCTTAGTTTTATATAGAAATTCTTTATAATCATATTCTCAAAATTGCGACAATGCTTGAAGGTGTGTGGAGATTTTAGCAGAATAATAATTCCAAGCACACCAGCCAATTAACCAAAAGTTTTCTTGTTGAAAATGTCCTACATTTTATAACATGGCCATTCAACAGTTCGGATTTAAATCTAATCAAAAACTTATGGAGTATCATTAAGGAGAACGTGGAGAAAAGAATACCTAAGAATCATAAGAAGTTAATACAATATATACAGGAAGAATGAAACGATATTTCTGAAATTGTTATAAAAAGATTAATATGTTTGATGAGACAGAGATGTGAGTTAGTAATAGAACAAAATAGTGAAAAAATATTGTATTGATTTTTTTTATGTAATCATATATGTCTTACCTTTAAAAAAAATTTTTTTTTGATGTAATTTGATAAATTAGTTTGAGTACAATAAATAATTTTTTAATTATTATTTTTTTTGTACTATACTGTATATTGACATATGTAAATAAATAAAGAATTGATATTTACATAACTTTATTTAAAAACTATACTGTTCTACAATTAATATGTTATCATTTACTAAAATCAAATAGAACTTTAATAGATTTTTCAATTTATCTTACTCTTCTGAACTAATCAACATTCACATCTCTCAAACCAAAACTCAATTAACCATCATTTTTCTGAAGAAATTACCATTGACCTACCTAATATAATTACTAATATATTTATTCAATATAAATATAATTATCCAAAATATATTTAAAAATTAATATTGTTATTATTCAATACTTTTTTCCTTAATACTGAATAGGTATTCATAGCTGCTTGATACTATTTGACAAGATATATTGTTTTAAATTTTTCTTTCAATATTAGTCAAATGGTTATTATAGGCAAGCTAGCATTTAACTCATTGTACTTACATATAAGAGATGTTGTTTCTTTTACAATGTATACCTTAATATTATTAAATCTAAAAGTTTAACTTTTCCGAAATAGAAAATTTCACACCAAACATCGATCTAATACATTAATTAGCTAATAATAGACCTATGTTATTTTTATCCGCTAAACAACTTTACTTAGAACCCCAAAAAAGGTTTCAGTCACCACTTTTGCGATAATAAAGAATTTCGGTCAAACATTTATAGTATCCAATCAAAATATATTGTTATATCACATGACCAAGTGATAATCCTTAAGTTATGAGCATGAAGGATTGAGAAACATGCTACAAATTAGCCTTTCATTAACTTTTCCATATTTGTATTATTTGTTACTCTCGATAATTTAGTACATCAATTATATCCTTTATTTCTTTTTATATAAATAGGATAATCATGTATTTTATGTACAAGGGAGAGAAAATGATAAAGAAATTGTAGAAAAGTTGTAAAGAAAATGGAGAAAGATTTGTAGGAGAATTAAAGGTGAAATTGATAGAATTAGAAGTGTAATAATATTTTGATAATAAACTGTTCTTTACAAATCACCACAATTATATTTATCTTCATACAATTATAATTATTACACCTCTTGCCTTATAATCTTTAAAATCTCAAGTATCTTCTCTATAAACTATAGTATACCACATTGGCCTCTGCCATTCAAAGTGTCTCCCTGGTATTAGTTCTCTGTCCTATGCTGGTTTTTGAGGTTGGATTGGCATATGACAATACATATAAATCAAATAAAAAAAATAATGTTTATTTACAAAAAAAAAAGAAATGATATTTATCTATAAAAAAAAAATAATAATAATAAAATTAATTAATAATTATAATTAAATATAAAATTTATTATTATTATTTTTTTTGTAAGCACTAGCTTTTTTTGACAAGTAATCCTTATTATATTAATACTTGTAAATATCTATACATTTTTTTTTGATTAACTACATATAAACCATACTATAACATTAATTAATTACAAACTATTGAATTACTGTATATCAGAATTACTTCAAATATCAGTTTGATATTAATTTTTTCTTATAAATAAGAACTGAACCATTGGACTCTTTATTACAATAGTATATAAATTTACTAAAACAAACTATTTTCTTAACCTCTTATTTATATAAAGATCTATATCAAGTATATTAATATACTTATATTATTCAACAAAGTATTGTGTTTTTGGATAAAACTTATAATTTTAAATTTCTTAAAATCCAGTTATATGAGTTAATAATCCAATTCTTCAAAATAGTTTTATTTAAGTATTGGCTACTTATTTAAAAATGTATAACTCTTTTAAAGCAAAGTTATATCTCAAAAGGACCTTCCATTCTGGCAATCATTATTAATAAAACTTTTATTATAAGTAAAAATAGTGAGGGCTTTGAATGGCTATATAAATATTATCAAGAAATATCAAAGTCTTCTATTCTGGAAATCATTATTATTAAGTACTTTTATTATAAGTAAAAATAGTAGAGACTTTTAATATTTATAGACTCTTATTTAAAGAAATAAATAATCTTTGCTTGTTAAAAGTCTTTTGCTTATAATTCTTTTAAATTTTATAAATTATTATACTCTTTATCTTTTTCAAGACATCATTAGAATAAAATATAGCAAAAGGATATACTGATTATTTATTTATATAATATCATTATATCTTATAATAAACTTAAAGTTTTTATATAATTTAAAAAATGTATTTTCAATATATATCTCTTGTTTATCTTTTTTTTTTACATATAATCATTATTCAATTCAAATTTTGACCAATTAATTTTCAGCAGATCCAGTGTAACCACATTATTAGATCCAAACTGAAATAGATAAAATCTCTCAAAAGATTGAAAAAATTTTAATACATAAGGAAAAAGAAACTTAGAGTTTAATAAAATCTAATTTGAGATTTAGAATCTGCCATGACATAGTTGATGACAAACTTTAATTTTAGATTTGTCTATTCTAAGAGATAAAAAAAAGAAGAAAAGTTAAGAATACAGTTTTTCTTCTTAAGAATATCTTTCTTGTTATAAGAAATTCAAGTCTTTTAAACTTTTAAATAGAATAATACTTAATTAGAAAATGAGAAAAAAAAATAACAAGAAAATAAATAAAAAAGCTTCTGCTCTATCTAATATAATGTTTTAAAGAGAATATATAGACTATTTTAAACAGTTATAAATAAGATAACTGCTGAACATTATTTTTAAATAGTGATTAAAGAATTAATAAAAAAAGTCTGTCTATAAAAAATTTTATTATTATTAATTTTTTATTTATTTAAAGTTATTTTATTTAAGAAATAAAATTTATTGTATAGAATTATTTATATTTAATATTTTTTGAATAATATTTGCTATTTATAATAGTACAAACTTTAAAAAATATATTATTATTAATAAAATTAATTATTATTAAATATAATAATAAAAATTTATAAAAATTTTACTATAAATAAATTTACAGTATCTTAAGAAATAAATTTTCTTAATATACAGTATAATAGCTAATATTATTAATAAAATAAAAATTTTATATATAAAAAAATATATTTTTTTAAAATAGATAAACATTATCACTTTATTAATCATATAATTGTTTAAAATTTATATATAAAGAAAGCAACAACATTTCTTATATAACTTGCCAAACTAATAAGTTTAATGCTAGCTTGCCTACAGAAACTATCCAAGCAATATGGAAAATAAATATTAAAACCAATATATATCTAAGATAGTATCAAGCAGTTATGAATAACTATTCAAAATTATATGAAATAAAATTTAAAAAAATATAAAAATGAAAAAAGAAAATACTAGACAAAAAAAAATGACAAAAAAATTAATTATAGTACAAATAATATTTAATGTTGTTCTGATGGTTCCACTTTTCTAAAGTACTATTGAACTTTTCAAAATGGTCAAGCTACAGCTCATAATATATAATAATATTGATAATATATCCTCTTGACAACCATTTCTTGAGTTATTGTTAATAGTAATAGTGATATAGTTGTTTATGTCTAGATGTTTAATAATAATTGAAAAAAAATAATAAAAAGACTGATTATTAAACAAAGATGCCTTGAAATAAACATATCATACTGATTGATTCATTCAATTAAAATAAAATGCTACTTTCAAGAATAGTCCAGCTATTGTCTAAAATAAATAATAGTATTGTTAATATGTTATTTAAATTATGTATTGTTATTGTGATTGTTAATATTTTTGTTAATATATTGATTGATTTATTTTTTTGTGATGTAATCTTGTTTTAATTGATATTGTCAAAATAGAATTTGTTTATGTTGATTATTGTATAATGTTTTGATTATATGGAATTGCTTTAAGATTTGATAATATTTGATTAATTAGATTTGAAATGTCAATTAGTTGACAGAAGTAAACTGATTATAGTTTTTTGATAAAAAATTTTTTGAGTAAAAATTTTTAGTTTTTAATAATTTAGCAAAATATACTAAATGATAATAAAGAATAAGTATTGAATATAGTGGGAACAACATAATTATGTTGTTCCTACTTAGCTTAGGTTATGATGTAGTCTATATCATAATTTTGGCCACATTGGTATATGGCCGATTTCATAATTTTGACTACATTAGTGTGTGGCTGATTTCATAATTTTGATCACATTAGTGTATGGCTGATTTCTATCATCAGATCACATATAATGCAATGTACTGTATATCAATTTGGTGATTGTGGTTAATTTTAAAACTAAGATGCTCCTTGAGGTAGGTTATGACATGGTCTATATCATAATTTTGGCCACATAATGACGGTGGTCAATCTCATAATTTTAGTTTTATTGCAAGTTTGATGACCCAATTACAATTTGCATATCATTTGTGGAGGCAAGTAGCCAGAGTATATACTATCAGGTACGTTATATACATATTATCTGGACATGCTATATATATGCTATCTGGTTATGTAATATTCACGCTATCTGATCATGCTATCGGGTTTTGCTATCGAGTATATTACAAATACATTATTTGATTATGCTATCGAATATGTATGCAACCTATGTCACATAATTGTTATCTAGTTATACTATCGATTTATGCTATTTGGATATACTATACATATGCTATCGGGTATGCTATTAGGTATACTATCAAAAAATATTATTGGGTCATGTATGCTAGATGCAAAGCATTCTACTTCGTAGAGTATACCATGTAAATGCTATCTGGTTATGCTATCGAGTATGTTATCGAGTATGCTATCGAGTATGCTATCGAATATACTATCGAGTATGCTATACATATGCTATCGAGTCATACTATTAAATATATCACACAAATGTTATCTTAGAATATGGTTAAAATGAATCTGCTCGTGTCCCAATAAAAAATCCATCCTGGTTTCGTCCTAAGAGAAAAAAAGTTGTCAGGACAAATTTCAGTATAAAAGAAAGCTTTAAAAATATTTTTATCTTGTTCCTTTATACTTTATTACTAATTTATCCTAACATCCTAAGAAAAAAATATAATTCTAGGAAAAAAACAAATCTCTTTCCTATGATATATCCATGATATATATAATATATCTATATACCCATGATACATATACTATATCTATATACCATATTGTATATAAAGTATACTTACAGTATACTTAATACCTACCTTTGATATAGCCTATATATACAATATATATTATATGTACCTATCTCTATATACTGTATACTGTATATGCTCAGTATACCTATAGATAAAAAAAGGGAAGTAACTCAAGATTTTTATTAGGACAACTAGAACAACTGGGACGGATAGTCTAGACAATTTTTATTTGGCTCAAAAACATCACCAGGCTATTTTTTTCCATCCTAAGATCCATCCTAGAAAAAAATCCATCCTAGGATGAAACCCTTCAATATATATCTATACACTATATATTTTTTCCTACCAACTTGATACCATCTTGTGCCATTTTTTCCAGCTTTTTGCAATAGTATTGTTCCATTTTTCAGTGTTTTCTAGCATGAATATCACAAGTACCATATTTAGAAAAAGTTAACTTACCACAATCTTTGCAAAGAATGCACATAGGAGAATCCCAGTAAACTTGATAACCCTCAGGTCGATAGCAACCCTGATTACAAGCTTCTCCAGTTCTAAGGATATAGGGATAACGATAAAATGCTATACTAACAATATAACTGCTTTATAATATCTAATAATATGTATCGATTACTATATTCTGAAATTAATTTTCATTTTGAACTTTTTTCTCTCGAATATTATATCATTAAAATAATATGAGTACTCAAAGTGAATATAGCATACCTATTGTACCAGCATTATCTGATGTGCCAACCATGGATACCCAAAATTTCCATGAAAACATCAATCACATACCACCTCAATCAGATACTCTGAAAAATTCTGAAAATTTCAAGTCAGAGATAGGGGAAGAAAAAAGCAGGGCATTCTATTACCAGGGTTTAAAGCTGAAAGTGTAGCTAAATATATGTATAAAATTCGAGATGATAGTGTAGAGCCAAGACAATTTCTCAGCACAGATTCTGAAGATGGCATAGAAGCTATACTTAGTAAATAGCAAGAGCATTTATTACATAAAATTATTGACGGGGATAATCCACTTCATTCCTTTATAGATTTTGATTTATCCCATGAAAATTTTGATAAAATCGAATCCAAGCTCATACCCAGAGAAATACAGGATTTACTTTGTCATGTCTTTTCAAGAACCTGTAAAGAAATATATCCAGAATGGGATTCCTATACTTTAACAATTGCCAGTAGTAGTAATACAAAAAAAATGTTACTGCATATTTCAACTTTTGGTATGAGACTTAAAAATATAACTGCTTGTGCATTATTTACTGAGCTTGTTCGTAAAAAACTTCCATTTAGTTTACAAAGCAAAGACATTGTTGATAATATCACAAATAAAAGATCATTTTTCTTACGAATACTTGGTACACCAAAATTTATTGAAAAAAGTAATAAGCATGTGCAAATAAAGAAACCATTATTTCCTAAAGATAGTTCTGTTTTTGATTTTATGCTTTGCCCACCTAATGACAAGGCACAGGTTATAGATAATCCAATCTTAGAAATCCCGGAAGAAATAGTAAAAAATAGTAAAGCAGATAATGGAACTATTGGAGCTGAAGTCGATTATGTAGAGAAACTGCTCAAGGTAATGAATATAGAAGGTTTTGATGTTTTATATCCAACTTCCGTGTCTTCAGATATATTCACTTTAAGACGTATATCAGAATCACATTGTCCTTTATATAATTGAGAACATAGCAATGAAAATGCATATGTAGTCTGAAACAGAAAAACCTATCGTTACTATTGTCACCACGCAGATGAAGATGTACCTAAAGGTACAAAGAAATCTTCATTAAAACTTGTCATTAATGAGTCTATTGAAAATCAGGAAAAAACTTTACTATCCTCTCAAAAAATAGAATGTCCCAGAATTTCGTATCCAAATAATAGTTTTGTATGGGGTAACTTAATATGGATATGTACTTCAAATAAGAATTTTTTTCACTCTGAAGTTTATGAAGCAATCCAATCAACAGTTGCTTATATTCAAAAGAAAATACCGATATGGTTACTAAAACATAAAGATTCTGAAAAAGAGCTTTATTTTGATATGGGATTCGAATTAAAGCTTGCCAAGTTTGAGATTAAAATGATAGAATATGGAGGTGAATCGGTGAAGTTAAAATCATTAATAGACTGAGCAGTTATTAAAGATCTAATAGTTTATGAAGATTATGAATTCCTCTCATATCCTATAAACAATCCTCAACCAGTTTCAGATTTCTTTAACCTTTTCTTAGGATTTTTGGCTAAACCAGTAATGGAAATTAACAGAGAAATTATGGATCCAATTCTCTGGCATGTACTAAATATAATTTGTAATGGAAACGAAGAGCTTAATAAATATATTTGGAACTGGTGGGCATATTTAGTGCAGAAGCCAGAAAAAAAACCTTGAACAATCTTAGTACTAAAATCTACATTCCAACAGTGTGGGAAAAATATTATTACTGATTTTATTGGTGACAAAGTCTTGGGGCAACATCTTTATTTTGCAATATCTGATTTGGAAAAAATTCTTGGGAGATTTAATAGTGCCATTCAAGCTCAAAAGCTTGTTGTTATGAACAAAACTGGGATGTCTAGTAGAGAATGGCATAGATTTAACAGGTATCTCAAATCTCTTATAACAGAAGGAAAGGTAGCTATAGAACGTAAAGGTCTTGAAACTAAGAGATTAAAAGATTTCACGGGATATATGGTTACAAGCAATCAGGACACCCCACTCAAAATAGATATAAGTTATTCTCGTATAGTTTGCTTTGATGTCTCTTCACGATGTAGAGATAATATACTGTATTTTGATCAATTAGGAGAAATTTTAGACCATCCCAATACTCCAGGAGTAGTGATGACATATCTTCTTAATCGTGATTTGTCAAACTGGAGTCCAGGGAAAATCATGGTTACTAAAATGAAAACAGATACAATATTAACACAGCTCCTAACTCCAATTCGATTTATAATTGATCATATTTCCCTATGGTCCGAAAATCAAATTGATAAACCAAGCTGTGCTATATTATACCAGGATTATCTTACTTGGTGTGGAAGTAATGGGGAAAAACCATCCACTAGTAATGTTCTTGATAAAAAATTCTCGCAGATTAATATTGAACGCAAACATGCTGGTAGTGAGAAAAGAGAATGGATATATATCCTTGATCACTCTAAGATTGTAGCTAAATTACACAAATCAGGTATCGATATTGAGGAATTTTCAGACTCACCTCGAGCTGAGACATACACCAACGTATTTACAGTTATTCTTGTATTCGATGTTTCAGAAATCATAACTCCCAAACCAGAAAAAAAGATATCTGAGTCATCAAACACCAATTGCATTGAAAAAAGTAAAAGAACATCATCCGCTTCACTCATTACTAACATAACCCAAGACCTCTTTGATTCTATAACAGGTGAATCTTCAGTTGCGTCGTCATCAAAGTCTACCAATATATTTCTGCCTCCCAAGATCATGAATGTAGAATCTGTAGACAATGAACTTGAAACTTCCAAGATCATTGAATCAGTGAATGATGAGCCAGAGATTTCTCCCAACTTACATGCAAATAATGAATCCAAACTCAGTAACGAATTATCCCCTCAGCAAATATCATACCCATCCAAATATTAAACTAGGGAGCAATGAGAAATACGATTAAGGCAGAAAGCAGTTGAGCTTGGAAAGGATCCCGATAAATTTGTGGCTATTACTGAAAAAGACAAACTCAATTTCAAAGCATTTAGGGATAGAATGGAAATGGATGTGAGAATGTGTGGTTATGCAAAAAAAGATAACCTTAATCCCAATGAATATATGGATATGGAGGTATGTGAAAGGTTGATAAGTGAGGAAATAATTTGTCGTTCTCTTGAGGAAGATAGAATCACTTCATCATGGCTGGATACTGATAAGGAATGGAAAAAAACGGTTAATATACTCTGGAAAAATGGTATTTTATGGTAATTGCTTAATCGATAAGGAGCGAATAAGTAAATTTTGCAGGTAGGAGCTTTGATATAGGAGGATTTTTTACTCCTACAAACTAGGTAATATAAAAATTTTCAATAGAAATATATTCAATAATATATATAACCTAAAAAATTACTCATAATCTATTTGATCTACTATAACATTGGATCATATTGGCAATTGCAACAAAAATTGTTAAGGAATATAAACTTACTTCAAATATGAGCAAATCTGAGCTTGGTCAATATAGCTCTGAGTTTTTCAAAAATCTTACAGGTAGTGAAAGGAGAAATCAAGCACGGAGATGTCTTCGAGATAGTTTTAAATTTAGCAATGAGCAGGTAAGTATATTGATACCTAATCAGAGAGGTGTTAAAACCAAAGTCATAAATGTTATTGAGAGTAGCTATAAAATGGCTATAACCTTATCTCCAAAAAATTTGAAAGAAGAAATTATTAGAGATCTAGCTAAACAAACTCCAAAAAGATTGAAAGAAGAAACTATTGGAAATATGGTACAACAGATTTTACGAGATAAACTTAGCATTAGAGATGTAAGAGCTGAAGCTTATACCTTAGCCTTATTGGTATTAAATACTAATGCTGGCTCATCACATCTTACTCGTCTTCACAGAGAATTAAGGAACCTTAATGCATCACTTGAGATAATTGAGGTTACGAAATTTCCAGATATTATAGAAGATGCTAACAAAATCCAGCGTGTCAGTCGGAAAAAGGCTGAAACTAAATGTATCGATTATTCAGATGAATTTACATTAGAATCGATCAAAAAAAGATTAGATACATATGATATTAAAACTTTATCTGATTTACAAGCCCTCACAGATGTCATGGTAATGCTTTGTATCTGCCCTGCTGAACTTAAAACTTTACGCATTACAGATGCCAGAGTAGCAGGTTATGTAAAAAACAGGGGTCAAGCAGATATTCCTAGAAAATTTAGATCTATGGAAAAGAATCAAGAATGAGCCAAAGAACTACTCACTTGGATTCAACATGCTATATAATCTGAACAAATGGGTGATCCAGGTAAGCCAGGAGTTAAATAGTTCAATAGATTCTTAAAAGATTATGATTTAATCACTAAATATTTACATAAATTAGGAACAGTTTATGCTGTAGTGACAAATGGAGCGAAAAATATGGTCTACGCTTATACAATTGCTGGGAAAGCACTTCGGCATTCTTGTGACAACTATACTTCTCCAGTACAAAACTATGTCGTAGTAAATTACAGGAAGCGGGGACAAAAACCTGAAGAAGCAAAACCATTTCGACTCTATGGTAATGACAACTAATTACACTTATTTATTTTTACCACATCCACAATAAAATCTTTATCATCATACCAGAGGTAGTCACTCACTCACTTTGTAGCTAAAAGATTCAGAGTCAGACCCAGATAAAGGCGAGAACTCAGATGTGGTATAATTTAAAAATTGCTTTTTTCTTTTAGCCTTGCATGGTGTATGATTTTTTTGAGATGTATTAGGTTTTACTATCAAATTTATAATATTCTTCTGAATCTCAGGTTTTACTATCTCCAGTAATCGGTAAAGAGAGATCCAGATTTTTTTACCTGATACTTGCTTAACAATACAGTATCAGATACCACTTTATTGATAATATTGGGTGAACTTTTATTTATTTTCAAATCTAATTTTTTCACAATCTCATAAGTGATAATTGGATATTCTGAACCTGAATCAATTACGCCATGTTGTTTTAACATTGCTTTGAATTTTTTATAGTCACTTTGTATTGTCTCAGGATTATTAGCTTCAGTCATTGTAATAGTTAAATTTATTTATAAATACAAATTTAAAAAATACAGAATTAAATATATTATTATGATAAAGCATCAGGATGGAAATTTTATCTTGTGAAATTAATAAAGCACTAGTTAAAACTATATTAGATATGTTAGAAATAGCAAATATATAATATGAGTTATAACAAAGTACAAGATAAATTAAGTGAATATGGTAAAAATTATATTGTTAACAATATTAAAATGTCAGAAGCATGGTTACGATTTGCAAAATATTATTCACCAAAATATATATGCAAGTATTTATTAAAATTAGGATATGAAATAAATAGTAGAGATTATTGGGAGAATTTTGTATTTCATATTAAAAATAATTTAATCAGCCATAAGCAAATAGGTAATGACCCTGAATATAGAAATTTTAAAGTTCAACTAGCATTATATAAAAAAAACTATGCATTATTAATTATTCAAAAGACATATTGTTTATGGAAAAAACAAATATATTCAGTTAAAATAATTCAACACACAATAATTAAATGGCTCTATCAACCAGGTGGATTATTTATGAAGCAAGCCAAAGATCGATATTATCAAAATTCAAATAAGCTCCATCATAATAGCATTGGGAGTAAATAATAACAAATATATCTTAAGGAATACTTTCTTCGTGGATTGTCTCATTATAACTAGTTAGAAGTCTGAAAATATGGAACAGACCTGTCATTAGATGAGTTGGTTGCAAAGTTAAGCGTGATTGAAAATATCTGGAAAATTCATAGTATATACACCTAAAATTAATTATCTAAATATTAGCTTTTTTTTGATTAAAGATATATATTATATAATTTAAGAATGGTACAACTATTGTGAAGCAAAGATCCAAAGGGTCTAAATATTTTTGATTTACTGGAATTACTAGAACAGATCTTATATTATTTAGAAATAGATCGATCCCTCTATCCCACTTTATTTGTCAACTACTTTTGATATCACTGCAGTGCTCCTATTCTATGGTATCACATTGAGCTAAAGAAAAGTAACATACAAAAAAAATTTATGAAAATAATATATGGTAAACATAAGTCAGTTTATTATTTAAATGTAACCTATCTGGAAATTCCACACTACTATTCACTTTTAGATAAAAAATTCAAAGGTGTTATATGTCTGTTTCCAAATATAATTCATTTAAATTTAAATTATAGTGCGGGATTTGGTGATAATATGTTAAATCAAATAGCAGAATCATACTCCAATCTGAAGTATCTCAACTATGGTTCCGAAAATTGGAATCGAATAGAATCGAACAGAATCGCATGAGGTTCGGAACACTATTAAAAATGATGGTAGGGTATACCCCACCTATTAAATTTAATATAAACTTGAGAATCGAATACAGAATCGAAGAGAATCATTAGGATTCTTAATCTCAACTTGGCAAAGGGGTGTTATGGTGGATAAATAACTGACAAAGATCTATATGCAATTGCAAATTCATGCCACAAATTAGAATATCTGAATATTTCTAATCATAAAGAATTTTCTGAAATAGCGATTTGGAATGTTATTTATTCTTGTCCGAGGATCCAAGAGCTCGATATTTTCGAATGTAAATTTACCTATACAACTATCAAGGAAATCGAATTATATATTAAAATAAGGTATTTAAATCCGGGTATCGCTACCCAATATTTGGAAAAAATTGGTCGGGTTAGTTCTGTCGATTTGAATTTGGGTAATTATTTTTGAAGGTGAACCGGAAATTTCCTGGTAATACAATTGTAATCATTATATATGTATTGTTTAAAAGTAGGGTCCGAAAAAATCATATCTAGCATTTTTGTTATCTTCAAAAATAATTATCTATTTTACTAATACATAGATTATTACGAAAAAAATATAACTTCGAGTTATGGAGAGTCAGGCTATAATGTGTATCAAGATACTAGATTCTAATCAACTATAATCACTGGCACGAGAGGTAAATCTTTGAATCTTTTTTCAATATAGGCTAATACCTTTCTTGATAATATCTTTGATGAAGGTGCCTCTATCAATACTTTCTCAGCATCTTTTTCAGTACATATATATACCCACATTATATGTATTAATTTCCCACCCTTGTAGTTATGTCCGTGATGAAGCAAAAATCGATACTCGTCCATTACAATATCAATCATCTTCTGATCTGATATTAATTCCTGAAAAAGTTGTTTATCTTCATCTGTAATTGGAAGACAAATTTCTTTAGGACTAAAACCTATATACTTAGAAATCTGATCACGTAATTCGTAAGACATTTTTCCATTACTATGATACATAATAAAAATATATTTAATTTATTTCAATATGTTGTTATAATGGGCAGAGCCCAAACTCAAAGAGTCATGAAACGATGTCATGTGCAAATCCACATATATAGTGGGCTCTCTTTATTTTTTTAAAAAATTACCAGATGGCATACAGATAAAAAAATATATGTTTCAAAAAAGATGAATCAATTATATGCTTGATCCAACATATCATCCCGTTGACCAGGATTTAACCAATCATTATCGTCATTCATCTTATCACGTTCTAAATTATGTTTTGACATTCTTCCCCAGGTCTGTCTATCTAATTTTTATTAAAGATCGTCTATAACAAGATTATGGGCAGAGCCCAGACTCTTCGAGTCATGTTCAAACCATAAAAATGAAATGTTTCATCACTTACAAGATAAAGAACGTCTTGGATAGCTTCATTGTCTAGTTCTTGATGCGGAAAACGATAAGTTGCTAGAATAATTGATATTGAAGGTGGTACCGTTTGAACTATTCATTTTTACGTCCTAAATATAAAACAGTGGTAAGTAAAATGTGTTTTATGGTCTTAATTAAATAACGGTATACTAAAAAAGTGGCATACTGCTCTGAATTAGTTGTAGAAAACGTTATTGGTACCCACCTTACAAGAGGAAAAAACGAAGTATTTTATACTATCCAGGACCATTAAATCTATTCCAAAACCAAATATATTTTCGTCATTTTTTCGGTTAACCACTTAATGTGATTGTCTTCAGTAAAATACGATCTTACTGGCGGAGTAAAAAAGTTAAGGATCATGACGATCAGGGAATTCCAAATCCCTATAACATATGATTCTCAATAAAGCTACTAATGAGAAATGATAAGCCCATCCCCCTTATGGCTCTTTTTAATCTAATTCCTGTTTTCTCGCCGAAGGTAGCTACATAATGGCTATAGAAGGTTCATATAAGATATGGAGAGTATCGCATTACGTATTAAATCGACGAATCGGGATCAGCGTAGAAGTTTGTGAAACATGTAAATCTTTTTTACGTTATACGTATTTAGGCTAAAAAATATTTCTATATTAAATATGCCTCACGATAGGAATCAGCGAAACGAGACTCGAAAAGGCAGTAAGGAGGAGCGGACCGACAATCTCTATTAGTGCATATATCAAAGGACTTATGTCTTGGGAAGTCGAAATCTCCGCAATCTCCGAGATCGTCGTGTACTTGCCATTCTATATGAGTTGCGTAATCAAATACTATAAAAAGCCACTGATCCGTCCAAAAAAATTTTCATTCTCTTCCTTGCATTATCTCACTTCAGCCGGAGGACATAACGTATCGCATAAACCAGATTTTTTACGCCTTGTACCGATATAAAAGATATTATGTCTTCTCACGATTCAACACCTTCCTCACCAGTTTCTGCATCCTCTACTTTGACGGAAGAAAGGTTAACTCGCACGATGGGAGATGTTATTAAGGATTACGATACTGAGGAACTTATCGAGTATCTGCAGAGAAGAGATTTGAAATTAGATAATAATGACTTTGCAATTTTACGTAAACAAAAAATAGATGGTTTATCTTTTTTGGATATGACTAAAGAAGAATTCCGTGATATTGGATTTGCATTTGGACCGGCAAAAAAACTTGCTAAATTTGTTGAAGAGCTTAATGAAACAAAATTACGAAGTTTTTCGTCGTATAAAACCATAGAAGAGCTGAAGGACGTTCTCCGTAAACATAAAGTCAATGGGGAGGATATAACAAGTATAAAGCAATTCAACCCAGGTATGTGGTATTTTTTCTTGGCAAGTATATATATGCTAACATTTTTTTTCTATTATATAGTTTTTGAGGAAATCAATGATAACGACAAAGCCCTCGAACAATGCATGAACGAAATAATACTGCGGTTAACGAATGTAAAATTAATGATAGAAGCCAATGAGGCAACGCGTTGCGAATTTATTTCTTCTATATTACATGCATCAATTGCAATTGCACGGAGGTTGACAGATAAAGAAATCAATATAGAACTGCAAAGAGATATTTCAGGCGAAGAAGCCTCCGGTCGGGTGGATTACGCAATAACAGGAATGGAAGATCTTTTATGTATTACCGAGGGAAAACCACGAAACGTCAAGATAGGATATCTACAGAACATTAAACAACTTGAAAGTTCGTTCCA
>CAJVPV010001145.1:0-17059 GCA_910591835.1 Acaulospora morrowiae
CTATCTATCTTGAGAGTGTCACTAAACAAAGGAGTGACCACGCAGGAGGTTGGCAGTTACGACGCACGATCGACAGACCGACCTGCGTTACTGTTAAACTCGAGCCAAATAAACACGTCTCTTTTGAGGAGAAACCATTCTCCAACGTAGTACGGCGTGGACCGAACAGAAGCAACAGACTCGCCGTAATTCACCGTAACACCAGCTTGTGAATGCAGGACTTTGTTTGAGATTGTCTTTTCTACTTCAAGTTTACTTTTGATGGCCATATTGAATTTTGCCTGGAAAGCTTTTGTGTTATTATCGTTGAGGATTGATACTTGGGTGACGTACTCAATTTGTGCTGATATTATCCAATGAGAGGCCTGTCTTGTGATTAGACCATTCCATTCTTTTTGATTAGCAATTGCTTTAGAAAAGTTTGAGATCTTTTCTTTAAGATAATTTTTTGTTACAACAGATGAGGATTTTCCAGATAAGTAGATTTTGAGGTATCTAATTGACTCGTTGTATAGTTTGAATAAGACTGGGGTATCTTCAACTGTGAGAACTTGGTTCCTTTGGTCATTTTTGGATTTCAAGTTTGTGATAAGTTCTGTTTTACTTTTGTTGCACTTGATTAAGTTAAAAGTTAGAAAGAAATAGAAAGTATTCGTGGCACTTTGTAAGGTACACATGTTTTTGCTGATGATTGCAACATTATTCATATATGCTAGGATAGTTGATCTGTTAGTAGGGTCTTTGATAACTGTGCAGACCATTGAGTCATAAAAGATAGTTTATAACAGTGGTGCGAGAGTTTCTCCTTGGTCGATTCCCTTGTTAACTTCAAGTGGATCTGCGAGTTTGTAATATGTGATGATTTTGAATTCCCTTTTTTTAAGTAAATCGAGAATTAACTGGATGGTTTGATTTGGCATTTTTATTCTTTTCATTGCTAGTTCCAGACTGGAAAGGTTTACTGAGTCAAATGCTTTGGATATGTCGAATAATGTCACCCAGATCTCTTTATTGAGGTTGTTTACTGTTTCAATTTCTGAAAGGGCAATTGAGATTGGTTCCATTGTGCTTTGGTTTTTTAGCTTGGCAAAATTGTATCCTGATAGGATATGCTTTGAAATAATAGTCAATAGTCTGTTATTTAGTATCTTTGTGAATATCTTTTTACTTGTTTCTAAAAAAGAAATAGGATGTGTGTCAGCCAGTTCATGTGACCAGATGATCTTTTTGGGTAATAAAGTAATTGCCGACTGTTTTCAAAATTTTGAGATTTGATTATTCGATAGTGCTTTATTAAAGAGGTTTTTGAGTTTTTGTTTTGCTATTGGTTCAATATTAATCCAGGCTTCATATAGTATATGTGTTAATCCTGGAGCTTTCTGGTTCGAAAGTTCTATAAGTGCTTGATTGATTTCTTCTGCTGTAATTTCTTTGTGGATACTTTCAAATACTTTATTTGAGAGGTCTTTTTTAGGCAAGTACTCTCGTTGCCATTCATCGCTTAAGACAAATTAACTTGCTGCTAGAGTGGTTTTAAAGTGATTAGTAATGATCTCTACGAGTTTGTGTGGGTCATCTTGAAGTTGGTCTTCGTCAGAGAGGATTGAAAGGTCTAAAGCTGGCTTGAGGTTTCCAAGGACCTTCTTGAGTGCATTTTTGGGCTTGGACCAGAATATAGTGTAATTTTCTTGAACATTCTTTTGAATTTCGTCTAGAATGATCTTATTGGCCTTTGTAACTTTTTTTTTAGAAGAATTTTGAAGGTTTTCTTGAGGGAGACGAGAGATGGTAGTTTGTTAAATAAGGCTTTGTGTGCATTAGCTGCGACCGGATGAAGTTTGTTAGGCTTTCTATTTGCCATTATTAGATTAATGGCTTTTTTGAAAGATTTGATCGCATTCTCATAGTGTTTTAATGAATTCAACTTCTTTGTCGCAATAGTATAAATAGTCAATGTACTCAGAATAGAAAGAGAGACGAAAAAAATTAATAAAATACCGACTTTGTGAAACCTAATTGCTTGTACCAGTGCAACGATAATTAATAAACTTACTTTATTTGTCATTTAGTCGTCCTAGAAAGGATCCGCTGCCCTATAGCTTGACAGGGGAGAGATCAGAAGAGGAGACTAATTAAACCTAGAGGAAGATTAGGATAATTATCACCACACGTACCTTTGGTATTGCCAGCAACATAGACCTTTCCCCCAACGTGATATAAGTCTTGACCCGGAGTAGCGATAGACTTGCCGTTGAGGATAACAATACATAAGGAATGTTGTTTCTTTCACAATATATATTCTGTTATATACAATATCAAATAAAGAAATAATGTTTACCTATGGGGAAAACCTTCTTCAAAAATAAATAAATTTGTAATTACTATAAAATTCTGATTTAGTATTTATTATTTGTACTTTGATAAATTAAAAAGTGTAAGTGTAATGATTTTGTAATTATTATAAATTTCTAATTTAGCATTTATTATTTGTACTTTGATAAATTAAAAAGCAATATTATTTGATATTCAAATTTAATCAATATAATTTTGGCCAATAGGTCTTGAATATACATATATACAGTATATATAATTTTGTAGAAAAAAAAGATATATAATACTGTTTAAGTAAAAAGATTTTATTTGTCTATCTTTTCACTATTAAATTTGAAAAAACAAATATTTAATTGTCTTTTTAAAATCTTATACTAAAGATAACTTAAAGTAAAACCAAAATTTGTGTAACCTTTCTTTTAAAAAATCATTATAGATTATAATACCTACAATTGTTTAAAAAATATGTTTATAAAATGTTTTTGAATATACAAAAGACCATACAAGTCTTTATTCAAATACAGGGTGGCATAAAATTTTTTTAAAAAATAAAAAAATATATCATTATTTAATAAATATTAATATAAAATCTTTTTAGTATTAATAAACAATCTTAATTAAAATATTTTTTATATTAATTAATGATATTATTTAAATATTATATTTTTATTTTTTAATGTTTTATTTCATAAAATATATTATTTTTATATTATTTATTACGAAAAAAACTTATAAAAACTTATATAAAAACTTAAATTTTATGAAAATCAAGTTATAAAATTAATATATAATATAAAATTTTTAATTAAAAATAATTATTTAAAAAAATACTAATATTCATATATATATATATTTTTTAAGGCTAAGTTGTGATACACACATGGATTTTATTGATGTTTCAGTTACGATCACAATTATATATACATGAATGAATGGTCTACTAGCTATTGCTAATTAATATTCATATTTAAATTTTATTTAATTTAAATAAGTTTATATTTAAGTTAAATATATTAAAAAAATTGTAAAAAATTTTGTGTCACCCTATATATTAGTTGTACAAGTGTTAGAATACAATAGAAGTAGTATTCTTTTCATCAATTTATATAATATACTAAATTAATTTTTCTTTAATACTTTTATTATTACTTTCCTTATATAATATTTATTGGCTATGTATAAAGAAGTAAGTCTATAGAGGTATTGTGGCTGCATAAGTCAAAGATGTAAATATGATAAGGAACCTGATGAAAGATTAATATGTTAATTAAGATCGAATCTTTATATAAGCATAAACCAGAATATGGATATACTTACAAAGTGTTAAGTAGGTACACTGGTAAAT
Organism: Acaulospora morrowiae; assembly: GCA_910591835.1. NCBI lineage: Eukaryota > Fungi > Glomeromycota > Glomeromycetes > Diversisporales > Acaulosporaceae > Acaulospora > Acaulospora morrowiae. The sequence goes on from CAJVPV010001145.1 coordinate 3,677, forward strand.
AGAAATCGCAATAGGCTACAATTATTTACTATTCATGTAAAAGATTGCTAATGTAATAACTATAATTATCGGGCATTTACTTATGATTTCCCTGCCGAATAAAACTGATATTCGGCAGTGTAAGGAAATCAACGTTAATCACCTGATAAATCAGTTACTAGACAGGTAATCAGCCGAATAACTGACGGCACTAAAGTGCCTAATGATATTGCGCAAGGGTTAAAATTAGTCTAATTTATTAAATTCCTTCGGAATTTTAAATTTAGACTATTTTCAACCGCTATGCCCAATATCACAGTTATTCGGCAGTACCTGCCGAATAACTAATTAATATTTCATTTAATGCCATTTGCAAAAAAAAAAATAATAATATTCATTGGCTATAAATATTGTTACAAGTAAAATCTAATTTTGCCATATAATCATATATAAGAAATAAATATTTTACTATGTTGTTAAGTAGTAAATAGACTATAAAAGATATTTAATAAGTATTTAACAATAATTCAAGTATAAATAATAATATACATAGAATTTATTACAGTATATTAATATAATTTTTGTTTGGTTTTGTATTTTAATTTTGTTTTTTATATTCTTTCAATTGACTTGAGTATATAATTAAAGTTATTTATAATAATATATAAGATATTTTTAAAGATTGTTGTAAATAAGTGTTTGAAATAAAAGATGATTTCTTTTATTATATTTGTAATATATAATAGATATACTTTATATACTTGTTGTTATGGAAACAATAGGAATGGTAACATAATATTGTAATGTGTTATGTAATAATAGTAACATAAATAATAGAATAATATAATAGTTAAAAATAGCATGTAATAAGATGGACATGTTCATAAGGCATATAAATAGAATAGTTTTAGGTAGTTTGAAAAAGAACAGTTAGCATTTTAATTAAAATTTATCTTGAAATTTTGAGTTGAGAGTTTTAGAATACTCTTTATATTCTCTCACTTTATTTAATAAATACTACAACTTTGCACAATTATATTACATATTTCTTAAAATATAAACTAAGTCTATGCCACTATAGTAAAGTAATTTTTAAGAAAAAGAGATATAATATTACTATTTTGCATTGTAAAAGAGTGATACTTGTAATTTTGAGACACGTCTAAGAAAGAATGATCAAGAAGAGATTTAACCAGTGCACGAAAGTCAGTCAAATCATAATCTACTTTGAAGTTAAAGCCTTATTTTATTTAGTGCCAAAATTCAAGCATTCAGATTATTGTTACATGAAAAGTAAACCATTTTAGTGACTGACTCACTTGTGACAATAACATCATATAATATATATATATATATATTGTAACGGGCAAACGGCAAGTCTGTCACTAATGCCAACAGAGATTTATAGAACTGTTACTGATAGTTTATTATAAAAAATAGTAATTTGAGGTGCACGATTTGGTCAAATTCTTCACACTGTTCGCATACATCTTTATTAAAGACATTTTTTTCTCACTTATTTATACTCTTTACTACACAATTTAAACATACCAGTTATAGAATGACATGATTACATAATTATTACATAAAGATCCCTATAAGGTCATTGTTATCACTCACAGTCATTATATTAACTTGGTTGTGGCAAGATCAATTCTTGCACTTATCTAGCATAAATTGATCACATAATAATATAGTATCATTGTTCATTACATGACATGTACAATTCCTTATACTCCCATTGTGCTAAATATATCTTCTATAACTATATTATCGTGATATTACCCAAATTATACAATTATTTTATTTTTATATCTTTCTATTTTACCCCTTACAATATATATATATATTTTGTAGATAAACATCATTTTTTTATTTATTTGTATAATAATAGATATACATTGCAAAAGAAACAACATTACTCATGTATATTAGTACAATGAGTTAAATGCTAGCTTGCCTACAGTAACCACTAGACTAATATTGAAAAGAAATTTTTAAAACAATATATCTTGTCAAGCAACTCTGAGCAGCTATTATTATCTACTCAGCATTGGATAAAAAGATATTAGAAAGATCTGAAATTAGTTTAGAGATGCATTTAGTGAAGTTGAATCCACTTTGGATATATGAGTCAACTACGATAATGGGTATGTCTATAATAGTTGATGTTGATGTGGAGTTGTTATTGGGTAATTTAGTTTTGGTTGGGTTTTTAGTGGTTTGATTTGTTATGTCATTATAAAGGTTGTTGTCCTATTTGATACCAGTGAGAGGAGAGATGTTTGCTGTGTCACAGTGAAGTGTCCAAATTGACTTGTATAGAAGAGCTAAAGTCTCAGTTGAAGTTTCAATCCAATTGGAAAAATTAGTTGTGAAGAAGATGTTGTCCATAATGCCATATGCCAGCTCTACTAGTTGCCAAGCATGTGAGATAGGCTTGTGATCATCATCAGGGATTATATAATATATATTTTTATTTTGGACTTAAATTAAGATATATTAAAATAATATATTTTTGAAGTTCATAAATTTTAAAAAAATAGTTTAAGAGATTTTTATTTATTATTATTAAACCTTTGCTTGACTTTAGATTGCTTAAATATATAATAAAATTATCAATTATATAGAAATTTTTTTATTTGAAGTTTTGTTTTTGAAAGATCAAAAATATTATTATTGTTATTATTTATATATTGTTAGCAGAGAAAATGTATAAGTTATTAGAATTACCATTAATAATATGAGATGGTATGATCCATTAGACTCTATATCAAGAAGCTTAAATAGTTAAATAGAAATTTGCAGGATGTAACGATAGATTAGCATATGTGTTGCAATGGATATAAATATGGGAGAATTTAGTTAGTTAAAATATGAAATAAGTTTCAATATTGTATAAACTTGTATTACTTGCAATTGTAACAATATAATTAATAAACTTGCCTTAATAATTGTTTGCCATGTATAGAATCTTGAGAAATCACAATGGATTGTGATATAGAATTAGATTGGCATTTGGAAAGAAAGAAGTTTATTAATAAGTGTCTTTGATGTGCAGGTAACACAAATTCCTATTTACTTATAGTTATGTGACTATCTAGTTTAGATTAATAACAGACTTACTATGTACTGATAACAATATTATAAAAGACAGTTAAGCTTTATTGGATTATTGAGTTTTCTTATATTAAGGAAGCTTATTTCAAAAAATTAATATTTTATATTAATAATAATTTTAAGTATAATTTTTTAAGGTTTTTTTAATTAGAAAATTTTTAAAAGAATATTTGTACTTATTATTATTTAAAAAAGTTAAAAAATTTGCAAATAATTTAGGGAGTTTAACACGAATAATATATTTGTTAGTCAGATTTAAAAGACAAAATATTTTTTGAATTTTTGGATTTTAGAAATAAAGTTTATATCATTAATTATAAAGTTATTTATTTTAATATTAATTTAAATCAGATTTTTTTTTAATTCAGATGAACTTGGAATAAAAATTTTTCATTAAATTTGAATTTATTTGTTTGTTTAGAACATTAAATATTAAAAAAATTGATATGTTTTGATAATATTTTTTCTAAGAAGTTTTTTATTTGTAATTAAAATATTAATATTTAGTTTTTTATTAATTATATTAAAGTTTTCTAAAAGAAATATTTTAGTTAAAGTATTTAGCTATTTGTATTTTTAGTTTTGAGATATTAATTTAATATTTTAAAAAAAATGTTAGAAAAATATTTTTTAAGAAAGAATTAAAAAGGAATAGGATATTAGTAGAATCTATTATAAAAAAGAAAATATTTATTTCTAAGTTAAGCTTTGCCTAGAAATAAGAGAAGTTTTTTCTAATAAAAAAAATTGTTTAAGAAATGTTTGAAATAGTATATTTTTTATAAAAAAATATAGCTAATTTTTGAATAATTATTTTATTGTTTTTAGGATTGAAGAAAAAAAAGTTTAAGTATTTGATTTTGAGTAAATAATATATTGAGGAAAATATTTTTTTGATAGTGATAGTTTAAAGAAGAATTAAAAAGTTTGAAAAAAGTTTGATATTCTTTATATAAATAGTTTTTATAGTTAGAAAGTTTGTTTAGTTTATTATTAAAAAATTTCTTTATATCTTAACAAGAGATTATTAAAGTGGTAAGTTAATTTTGAAATAGTTTTCTAGAAGTTTTTAGAATTTATAATAAGATTTAAGTATATATAGTATTGGGATAAGTTGAAATTTATCTTATATATTGTCATATATTATTTCTTTCTCAAGAGAAAAATAAAGATAGAAAATTAATAGCAGGAAGATATTTTGTTTGAAAAATCAAGCTGATATGCTAAAGTTCCTAAGGTATACCAAATTAGTACAGTTCTGAGGTTTATAAAGTCAAGCAAAAAAGGCAATAGTAATTTGTTTTAATAAAGGTTCAAATATTTATTTGATAAAAGTTTAAGCTTGCCAATATCTAAATAAAATTAAAGACTTTATATATATGTTTGAATTATAATATTTTTGTATACAATAAATTTATACTATATAAAAATTTAAACTAAAATATAGATACTATTTTTATTAGAATATTAAAATGTGATAATATTCATATAGATAAATACTTTGATAAAGATAACATAGAAGTAAAAGTAAAATAAAATAAAAATATTTCAGAAATAGCAAAGATACAATAAGTATAATAGATTTTGAAGGTGCAGTAACAGATCTATAATACAAGACTATTTTAGAACAAATAATATTTCAAGAGTAAATATTAATAAAAATTAGACAAGAAATAATAAAAATCTTGGGTAAAAATCAAGTGTAACAATATATAAATTATATAGCAATTTAATTTTGATTTGAAATGAAATTTTAATTAAAAATAATTGAAGTTTTAAAAGAATAATGTTTATATACTTTTTAAAAAAAACTCTTTTCCGTACACAACATTTTTCTTAAAAATTTCCTTTTATAGTAATTTTTTCAAAATTAAAGAAATAGTTTTTTTTATCTTCGCCTTTAACTACCCAAAAGTCCTCCACACTTCTATTGCCTTCACTATAGGAATCTTAAGGAACCTAGGAAAGTATACTGGTGCATCGGGATGAAATCTCTGGCCAAAAAAAAGCAAGCTTGAGGACCTTGTTATTTTTTTGGATTACATGAGGGAAGGCCTGTGGCAGTTATCTTTCTACAAATTTTCCTTGGGGTTTCTCCTATTTATACTTCTTATCAAAAAACAATTTTTATTAAATATCCTTTTTCTGTTCTTGGAGAGCTATTCTTTTTTTCAAAAAACCAAATCTTACACCGATATTGTTTATATTATTGGTTTGGGGCATCAGCAGTACATACAATACTCACTCCTCACTATCGCTCAGCACAACATGCTGTGCCACAAAAATTCAAAAAAGTCCACTCAAAAAATTCCTCACCAAAAAACTGTAATCAGTTTACTCCTGTCAACAGACCATTATCTCAAAACCAACCAATCAAATACTACCAAATATCAAAACAAACTCATACAACCAAAACACCTCATAATAATCAACATAAGCAAAACCAGTTTTGGTAACCACAACCAAAAAAAAATCACATCACCAACTCATGGACCAATCATCTTACCAACCACTTATCATATCAACACAATAACAACAATAACTACAACGACAAGTCAAATCTTATATACTTCATTATTCATGTTAATGAAGATTATATTTACAAGTCGTAAAGAACTGGAGAGACAGGACAATGAGTCTGGCCAAAGGTTCTCTTGGAAATACAATTTTTTTTCTCATAGATTTTATAGTTTATTTGATTTTGTTTTAGTTTTAATTACTTTTATTTTTTTTTTCTCAAATTTTTTTCCTATCAAATTCTTTTTACATCTTAAAAACAATTTTTTTTCTAAGTAGATAAGCATAGCTACTACTTGGCCTATATTTAGCAACAATATTGTTTTAAAATGTCTTTTTCAGTATTAGCTATTTATAGTTTTAGTAGGTAAGCTAGCATTAAACTTGCTGTATGCTTCACACCCAAGAGATGTTGATTCTTTTGTAATGTATACCTTGTAATATACTGTTGTAGGGAAAAATGATAGGTAGATGATAAGAAATTATAAGGGTAAGTATATCAGGTATAAATGGTATATCAGGCATAAGTGGTATATTAGGTATAATAGGTATAATAGGTATAAAGTAAAAATGTATATAAGTAACCTGAGAATGGTCAAAAAGTAGGAGAAACCAGAATAGGTACTGCGCAACTGTTAAATAAAAACCATTTTTATTTGATAAACTATTGCCTTGTGATTGACCCCAGCATCACGTAGCTAACAAAATTGCTGCGCGTGAAGTAACCATTGAGGACGCAAGATTGATGGACTGATCTGCGTCAGCGTTACGAACTCTGGCCAAATTCACATGCCTCTTTTGAGTAGAAACCGCCCGATCGTTACACAGTGTGAGACAGATTAAAGTGACTGACTCGCCATGATTTCACCACGACAATACGAATAAATAAAGAATTGGTGTTTATCTACTTTAAAAAAAAAAGTTTATATACTTTTTGAATTTTTTTTTAATTTTAATATAATTAACATGAGATTATAGTTTTTTAATAAAATAGTTTATAAGATATATAAGAGAATTAACAGGTTTATAGAAAGTAATATTGTTAATATTGATAGTTTTTAAATAAATTATTAATAAAATAATGTAAATAATTACTTGGATTTTCTTTTTTGTTTCAAAGTTTACAAAGTTGAGATTGTAATTTTTTTTTATATTTTTCTTGATAGTTATTTTTAATTTTATTTATAAGTTGGTTTAATATTATCTTTAGTAATAAAAAAATTAAAGAAAATATAATTTTTGAATTTTAGTTTGTTAAAGATTAATTAAAAGAAATATAATAAATCTTTAAATAGTTTTCTAATTTTAGTAATTAAATTAATAAGTATGGTGATATTATTGGGAATTAAAAGTAATTGATTGGCTAGTAGTTTTGTTTCTTCTTGAAGGGTTTATATTGTTTATTATTATGGGGTTGTTAAAGTTTTTCTTAGATTTCTCTGTTGAAAAATAACAATCATGTGTTTAATTTAGGTGGTTGAGTAGATATGGAACTTATAATAAAAGAATAAAAGAAAATATCAAAAATAAAAAATTAAAAATTTAATATTGTCAATGAATAATAGATATAGAGACATTATAAAAAAAAAGAAAATAAATAAATTGTTGTTATAAGAACATATGCAAAAAGAACTTTAGTTTGATATATAAAATGCAAAAAAAAATCATTATTACTTTAAAAACAAAAATTTAAATTTGTTATTAAAATATATTACAAAAACTTTTTAAATTTTTTTTTAAAAATATTAATAGTTTAATAGTCAATAAAATTTTTTAAAAAATTATGTTTATTAAAATTTTATATTATATTTATTATACGATTATTTTAAAATTTATTGTATTTAATTTATAAAGTTATAGAATTTTATATTTGATTTTTAATACTACAAAAAAAAAAATCTTTAAAAAATTTAAAATTTTAAGAAATTAATTTTATAATTACTGGATTTTAAGCTATATTTTTGATTAATTTTTATGTAATAGTTTTTAAATAACAAATAATTTAATAATTCTAAGGTTCTTAAATATTTTTTTCTCAATAATTTGGTAACAATTAAGTATTATAGATCAAACTTATAAAATTAAAAATTGAGTATTGAGCCTTAATATTCTATTGTTCATAAAAACACTTGGTTGAAATATTGACTAATTAAAAAAATAAATAATAATTGACTTTTTATCTTTTGAAAAAAATGATGTTGATAAATCAAATAAATTGTTATATATATTTACTACGAACCTACATCAATTCATCAGTGGTAAATAAGCTTGATATCACCATATCAAAATACTGTACATTATTGAGATATTAACATACCTCATTACCAATAGCCATTCTAGGACAAATAATTGTACCGCCTCCTATCCAAACATCGTTTCCGATCTATACAAACATAATAATTAAAAAAACCTTTTATTTTTTCTTTACAATATACCCTACCTTAATAGAAAATGCAAATTTTTTCCCATTAGCTCTCTCCTCTGGCTGCACAGGATGTTTGGCAGCATACAATTGTACATTAGGGCCAAACATTACTCAGTTCCAACTTCCCTTATTAAATAGTCGCAATAATTCTTTAGCTCTTAATCGATTTTGAAGTATTTCTTCACAACTTGCATTGTAGGGAAATCTTATCAATATTATCTATTTTTCAGATAGCTGATTACAAACGGGAGTTGTGACTAGGTCATTGGATATTTTGTAACAATTTACTAATTGTCAGGATTTATAAATACGGTCAAAACCTAAAATAGAATAATGTAGAGAAAATTATGAAGAGTCTGGTGAGAAAAAATTACACAAATAAAACACATGAGAAATAAAAAAACATAAATCACAAACATATAGTATTAAAATAATAAAAATTTAAAGAAATTATTATTTATGAAATTTATTAAGAAAAGAATGATTTTATATTGTATAGTGTACGCGATTTATGCAGAACCACACCGCAATTAACCAATGAAGTCGCTTAGTAAATTTACGTGATTATGTCAAAATAATAAATACGCATATGCACGACTTTTCTAATATTAATGAAACAAAACAAAGAAAAACAGGGACGTGAATACAAAGAAAACAGGAAGTAAATTTCCCAACCTTCAATATTTGCTTCCCTTTCCACACCTCTATGTGACCAGGCCATTTAGTTGGACTGCTGCAGCTGATATTTAAAAGAGAGATTTGTAACGCCTACTAAGACTCATTACAGTTGTAATCCCTTTAGATAGATTCGTTGCAACAGACTCCAGTATATAAATTTAATGAATTTTCTATGTTCATATGTGACCTGGTCATTATATGGATTCCGGCGACCAATAGAAGAGCAAAAAACAAGGCCTTTGAGCTGAATAAAAATGTGGATTTTTTATTTTAACGCGTAGAAGTCATTTCATTTTTCAAAAGACCTGATTTGACATACTGGTGCATTAATTAATCATTGTTAAATTTGTATAGATGAATATATACTGTAAATAATGTCCTTTGCTCTTTGTTCTATAAATAGTTATTTTTGGAACATTGGTTAATTTGTAAATACAGGCGAAATTTTTTTTTAAAAAAATAGCAATTTATATTTTTATTAATTTTGATTATAAAAGATTTTTTAATTACTAGTCAAATGTATATATTAATGAGATTTACTGTACACCGTATACACTGTTAATTTGATCATTATCTGATTTTTGATTGGTTTAGAACGCGGTTAAAGATCGAAGTACAAGTGTTTCATTCTTTTTGGAACTGCTGTATTTTATTTAACGGTTTGGATTAATGGGGTAAATGTACTTTTGATTAGATTTATTTGATTTATTTATTTTTTCTTATATCATTTATATAAAGCGAACGAATGTGAAGCTCATTTGTTTTTATATGTTGTCATAATACATGCGGTCTAAGAATCGAATTCTGAATTTCACAATGTCATAATTATGGAAAAAATATACAATTAACACATAATTGTGAATATCAATCCGTATATTCGTCTTTTATTAACTACGGTATGTGATTAGTAATGAAAATAAAATATGATCAACGGATTACTCCACACGAAAATCACGCGGGGTCTAGTATAACTAATTTACCTTTTTCATTAGCATTAAGTAAAACTTAACATAAATCATAAAGATGTGACAAAAACACGTCACCAAATGTTAATGCTTATAACAAATATTCTCACTATGAGTACATCATCAGTGATGGATTTTCATAATCATCACTGAACTGTCTAATAAGTTGATCCACTTGTGGTTGTTCGTCTAATTTGCAACAATCTCTTAACATAATTAACCTCTTGCGAACCGCCATATTAAATAATTCCTGCTCAGTCATATTGTCAACCAAGTCAGCCATCCTGTTTTCATAATCTGCTCTAGGAATCTGTTCGGTTATGTGTTCGGTAAATTTCGTTTTTTTCTGAAGAAGTGGAGGTAGATTTACATTGTAGTCGAAGGTCATTCCTGACAAATCACAAATCTTTTTTCCTTCTTCTAGTACAAACTGTCTAATTATTGCCAGGGCAACGCCAGAGCTATTAATTCTACATATTGCCAAGTATTGTTCATTATCCTCTTTTATGAAGAAAAAAATAATCCAATGGTCATTACAATCCGTCATGACAACCATTGAATTTGTAATGTAATATTTATCTAGCAAGAATAACTGTCCTTTAGCTTGACCTTCATTAAAATTCTCTTTCGTTTTCTTAACTTCGATCCAGACGCAAGGTGTCCCACTTGGTCCAATAGATATATCAGAGCCACCTGTTAAAACGACGTTCACTTCTTGGAAGGATCGTTGATAATTTTTTTGCGTATGGATATCCTTTACATGAAACTCTATCGGTAGATTTAGCGTATCCCTAAACCATGTCTCTACATTACGCATCTGCTGAGATTCCTCCCTCTCTGGATTCCATATAAACGGTTGGAATGGCACGGGACCAATCGATTGAAATTCTCTATCTGTTAACTAAATAATAAATAAGTGATAAATAATGATTGATGATAAGTGATAAAGAAATCATTAAAGAAGTTATTACTTCGACGATCTTCAATCCAATGCTATATATGATTTCATTCATCCTTGTTTCAGAAAGATTAGAAACTGGGATCTGACTAGCAGGCCTTAGCCGGGCAATTTCTTCTCGTACAGTCTTTACGATTTCAGTTAAAATCTCCGGTGATTCTTCACGTTTACGTTTTAATGTCACTAATATAAGCTGTAATTAGTAAATGTCAAAACATATCTCATATTAACTTGTTAATAAACACTTTTATTCAATAAACGTGAACATATACCAGGTGTATTTACAATAATTTGTAGGGGTGTCCCATCGTCGTTTTCAAAACTTGCATCCACTAGTAGCCCAGGACGTAAGTCTGCTTCTTCGCCATGTCTTCTTAAAGTAATGTGGTCAATACTTACATTGTCTAAACTAGGTGATAAACCCTTCTTAATCGATTCTTTTAAGTCATGCACATCCTCTCCATTAAAAATAATTTTTGCTGGTTGGTTGTCATCGCATTTGACCCAAATTTTGATAGGCGAGCTTAAGCGAAAATTCTCGAAATCTATTAACGCAGACCAAAAAATTATTACACCTACAAAAAAAGGTGCTTATAATAAGTTTACTTACCACCAGATAACTCCGTCCGCAGTGGGGCACTTTCGAGTGCTTCAATATCCCTATCTTGCGTTGATGCACCAGATGTGCCAGATGTGCTGGCAACAGTAGGTGGAACATCTGTTGCAAAGAATATTTTTTATTAATAAAAATGTTTCTTCCAAACAATACTTGAAGAACGTCATCTTTACCTTTAGCTTTTTGCTTAGACTTTCTTTTTTTTGGTGGCATCTTTTTAAAAGCTACGATGCAACACGCTGATCGTATACTGTATTAGGGATGTCCAAAAAGGATTTCTACTGATTTGCGTAACTCAAACTCGATTTGATCTGTAATAATGATACGTAGCGTAGCGCTAATTACTGTATATTTCTATACAGTATTTGAATTCCGACATATGACCATTTGGAATTCGTCATTGGTATTACTACTATTGTACGGGTTTACTTGACATCTCTAATACTGTATACAGTGTGTGACAAGAAAACTTGTCATTTCATGTGATTAAAGTCACTCATGCAGAACTTTAAAAAACCATGTTCGTGGGGCCACTTTACTTACCGGACCTTGCACAATCTAAGATGTGACAAATGAAATAGTGAACGAAGAAAGGAAGCAAAAGTTACTTTATTTCAGAACAAGGGCGTGCGTTTCGTGCCAGAACTATGCAGACTTATCAAGCTCCCCATTTCAACAATACATTACAACATTAAAAAAATTCAGAAAACTGGAACAATGGATAATAAGGGTGAAGATGGTCGTGCAAAAAAAATAAGTAAGAACTTATCCAAGACAATCTGTCAGAAATTATACTGTATCTCTGTAAATCCTGACAACAAAACTAGAAACATTTGAATGTTCTTTCCTACACGAAAAAATGAATTGAATGGGAAAAACATCATCTAAAGGATAATTGGAAAAATACGTTGTTTAGTAATGAAGCAATCTTCCAGTTGATTCATAATATGTTGAAGCATTGGTACAAGAGTAGGCACCCAGTTTCTTCTATATCAAAAAACATAAAATTAATATTTGTTTGGATGGATTTTTAACAAAAAAAAAAAAAGTTTATTTTGCTTTTAATACATAATAAATAATCTTTATTGTGTTGAAATTTTGTCAAATAAACTTGAAAATATCAAAGAAATGTTTTGAAATTATTGATACTTTTAGTAAGACAATAATTTCAAGTATACAAGCAACTTAACAAAAAAATTTCTTGTCAAAAGTATTCTAAAAGTTATCTATTAGCCATTGTGCAATTTAACTTTAATTTTATAGAAAACTTATAAATAATAATTTAATAAAACATGAAAAAACTGATTTTAAAAAAATTTTAATAAGTTGAAACAATTTACAATTAAAAAATAGAATTTCATTTCTAGTAATATAGTTGAAATTTAATAATTTTAATATTTTAATACTGTAAGCATATTACTAAAAGTATGGTAAATAAATTGAACATTAAAATTTGATAACAAAAAAACTTACTAATATAACATAATGTTTTTAAAAATGCTTAAGAAATAAAAGTTTTAAATTTTTTTGTTATATTATATATACTAGAAAGCTTATATTATATGTTAATTAATTATGCAGTTATTATACTATATACAGTTTATAGCAAAACTTTTTGAAATCTTATTTATATGATATAAATATAAATAACTTTTTAAAACAAAAACAATTCATGTGAAATTTTAAATATAAAAACAATATATTTTAACAAATATATATATCATTAAATTTTTTATTTTGTTTTTCTTTTTATAAACTTATTCCTATAAGACTATATTATATTTATAAAAGAATTAAACTACTTCTGCAAATAAACCATATTCTAATACTGGTATAATTATAACAACTATTTATTATAATCTTAAAAATTAAATTCTAATAAAAATAATTCAAGAAAATCTGATAATAATCAGCTTAAAAAGATTCTATATATATATTGAAAACAATTTATTAATATTTATATAATAATTCAAGACTTTATATAAGAACTTTGACTATTAAATTGTTAAATAAATATATATAAATATCTTATATAACTATTTTAAGTTATCAAAAAAAAAAAAACTCTTTCCCGTACACAACAGATTTCTTAAAAATTTCCTTTTTAGGAAATTTACAGAACGAA
>CAJVPV010001146.1:0-17050 GCA_910591835.1 Acaulospora morrowiae
TTATATCAAATAGATCTAATTATCTTTTTCTTATTTATCTATCTTTTTGTATTACTATTTTTACCTTTAACAATACTTTATATATTCAATAAAACTATTGAAAAAGAAAAAAATTCTATATTAAAATATATTTAATACTTTAAAAGAATCTTTTTATTCAAAAATTACTTAATCAATTATTATTTATAAATTTTTATTTGATTTTAAATAATAATTAAATTTTAAATTTATATGTACTTAAATTTTTTTGATTATTTTTATTATTTATAAACCTTTACAGATTATATAAGTTTAATTAAGACTCTGAAAAGTATTATACTAATGTTAAAATAGTATTAAAATAATACTGATCTATAATAAATTTAATATATAAGTAATAATCTACTTATATGAATTTATAACAAATTTAAATATTGAACTAATATCAAAATGATATTATTAAAAGCCCTAGATTTAATTTATTTAAAAATTTTTTAATTAAAATAAAATTAGTATTTATATTAATATTATTTATTTTGAAATTTTCAAAAAAATATAATAAAGAAAAATTTTAATAAATTGTTTTAATAATTGTAAACTTTATTTTAATTCTTTTTTTAAATATAGATTAAGTTAAAATAAATACTTATAAATATATCTATTATTAATAAAAATATATATAATATAACCAATCTTTTTATTTTATTTTTTTATAATTCAAATATTAATTAATTAAAAAATTTTTAAATAACAATTCTTTTTTAAAAAAAATAATAATAAACAAACTTTTTAATTTATAGTAAAATTTCAAAAAATGATATTTCTATTATTATTGCAATTGAATCAATATGGAATTTAGTACTTTTTAAATATTGTAATAAATTAAATTAAAAATAACTTTTATATATTAAATCAAAAAAATTTTTTTTTGAAATTAAAAGAATATTAAAGCTTTTTATTAATTTTATTAAATTTAAATTTTTTAAAAAATCAGATTTAATTTACTTTTTTTTTCAAAGTTGTATAAATTTTATTTAAAACTTTAAATAATATTAAAATTAAATAAGTTTTGTAAATATACAGTATGGTTTATAAGTATTCAAAAAATTAACTATAGAAAAAAAAAAGATATAACTCTATCAAATTAAGATTGATTTTTATAATCTAATATATAAAAAAACCTATAGATACATGAAAATCTTCATATATACTTTTGTGATATCAATTATTAGTTTTTTTTTTTAAGAAATTCTTTAATATAATTATAACTTCTAAGCAAGAAACTAACTGTAAAATTTATTTTACAATTGTAAATTCAAAAAATTCAGAATTTCAAAAAATTTAAGATATAATTAATATAGTCTTTTTTATAATATATGAAAATATCAATAAATTCAAAAAAAAATAATATGAATAAGCATGTCAGAAGTGAAGATAGGTTTAAAAAAATAATAATAATAGTATCAAAGGTATTAGAACAATTATATGAAGGGATTTATATATTTTAACAAAAACTTTGGTAACAAAGTTGTTAAAAATTAATGTAAAAATATCTTATTAAACAATTTAAATACATTTGATTACTTTTGAATACAAAAAAACCTTTCAATAATAACTTCAATATTTACTGATACTTATAGGTATAAACATATAGAATAAATTCAAAAGTACCTAAACGATAATAGAATAATATATTTTTTTTCAGATGAGATAGCCTTTTTACTCTTTCGTAATACAATAGAACACTAGTATAAAGAAGTACAACCAATATGATACTTGTTCAAGAATCAAATAAAAATCTTTGTATAAGGAAAATTTTGCATAAGGGGTAAAAGTAGTTTATTTTGTTTTTCAGAAATTATGAATATCGAACTTTATATCAATATTTTTCACAAACATATTCCAGAGATCAAGTAATTATTAAATAATAAATGTCAGATAATGACTTAAAATATATAAATTTTGCTAAGGCATTGCTTCAGGAAAATATATCCAAAATTTTGGATTGGTCTTCTAACAGTCCCAATCTAAATCCTATTAAAAATTTCTGAAACAATACCAAAAACACTGTAGAAAAGCATATGCTGAAAAATTTAAATAAATTATATTATTTTATAATAGAAGTTTGAAGAAGTATTCCTGAATCTACTCTAATTAATTTGATAGAATCTATAAGACAATATTGTGAACTTATTATTAAAAGAAATATCAATTGTATTTTGAATTAAAAATAGTTTAATAAATTAACTGGTTTCAGCTTTCATAATGTTTAAATTTCATGTGATTTAAATTATTGGTTGTAGTATGGCAAGTAATTTTTTAATTTCAGATGCTTATAAACCATATTGTATATATTGTTATTAAAGAAATAATATTTATATAACATATATAATTTGATATATTATATATCTTAATTTTTAATAATTAACAAATAATAAATTATAATACAATTTTAAGTTTAATTTGGTTATTATAAAATAATCTATTATTATTTAATAGTTTATTTTAGTTTAATAGAAATTATATAACATAATATAAGATAATTAAAATATATTTCTTTAGTATAAATAAAGTAAAATAATAAAACTATTTGTAATATAAACAATTACAACATATTTTCAATTAAAATTATATATTACTTTCAAAATAATAATAAACAATATCAATATATTTTAATTAAAATCAAATATTTTATTATTCAATTCAATAATAATTTTATATTATTTTTTTTTATTTAAGTTAAATATAATTAAAAACTTAATTTTATTTATAACTATTAATATAAAATTAACAATAATTTTAACTTTTAATTATATTTCAGAACCTTTATTGTATTTAAAAATCCAAATACTCCAGAATGCATCTGATCTTCTCTTAATAATCTATAAATTTAAGACATGTTTTTTAACAATTGTTAGATATATGTATAATTAAGGATCCTAATAATTCTTTTCAATTCTATATTCAATTTTGAAGTTTATATTAAATTTAATAGGTGGAATATACTCCATTATTATTTTTAATGGTTTTTTGAACCTCATGTGATTCTCTGCGATTTTGTTTAATTCCAATTTTTGAAACTATATGTATAATACAATTATAATCTTTAATAATATATTATACAAGCCAAATACTACTAATTAATTACTATAAGCAAATGTTATCAAATTAGAAACATAAGGTTATATAATGTGCATATTGTTTATTTATTTATTATTTATTATATTAATTAGGTATATATATACTGTATATCCAAAATTTCAAAAATCTCAAAAAATCTAAAATGTTTATAAATCCCTTTAACTTCAATTATACCTTAATTGATTGTTATTATAAAACTGGTAACATGATCATTTTTTCTATTATTTATAATAATCAAAAACCTATTATGATAATAATTATCATTATCATTACTTTATGCTTCATATTTAATGACAATTATAATTTTCTAATTTAATAACTGTTTTTTAAAAAAACTATTATTAACTTTAGGGTTATTTAAGAATAAGACGAGTAATGACAAATATAAGTAAAAAAAGACTGACAGAATAGATAGTAATTAAGAATCTGCTTAAGGAAAAAAATGATGAGACAGAGTAGATGGGTAATTATTTTTGAAGGCGACAAAAATGCTAGATATGATTTTTTCAGATCCGACTTTTAAACAATACATATATAGTATAAATTTTAGGATCACCCCAGAAAATTTCCGGTCCGCCTTCGAAAATAATTACCCAGATGATAATTTTCTGTTTAATACTTAATAATTATAAAGATGCAGTAATCATAAGACACGTGATAACATTGACATAATAGATGGTGTAACGGCGCGTCTGTCGCTCATTCTAGCAGAGATTCGCGTAACCGTTATTAGATAAGTGAACGAAAGGGTGATTTGAGGCATGTTATTATTTGACCGAGTCTTTATTAATTTTCTTCTCTAATTATTCTCACTACTTCCCTTCTCTATACTTTGCATGTTATTTATATTTCTCTTTCTTATCATTTGGCTATGGCGGCTTGGTCATTAAATAATAAGCGCTAATAAAATGACATGGTTAAAGCTATATGGCATAATTCTTTTCTCGTCCTTTATTACTAATTATCTCAGCCGACCATCATTGTCGCGACAATCTATCACGTGACTGACGTCGCGTTCCATTTCTCCTGTTATACTATAGATTTAATTTCCGCCTATGTCTCCCTTATATTTTCACATTTATTTCTTTTATCCCCGCATATTTGAGTTTAAGGTCAAATTGCCGGGATTCTGTTTATAAATAAGAACGAAAAATAGTTTAGATGAATAGCATACAATATTAAATAACGGTCACAAATAAATTTAACTTTACCAGTAATTCTCGAGATAACACGGCTAGTATAATGCGCCAACGGATGTGTTTTCAATTCAAAATATGGTACAACTGGAAATGGATTTTTTTTTCTTTCTTCCTCAGCCAACTTAAATTGATTCCTAATAATAATGTCATTATCTGTAAGATGATCTGATGCATCTTTAGAAATAATTATGATCCATTGTACCAAAGTCTTGGCTAAAAAGCTAGCTGTTGGGCGTTTTTCTGGATCAGGATCCCAGCATTGCTTCATTAATTGGACATAACTTTCTGGAGTCCCTTTAATTACTGGGGGTCTTAAACCACAGTAAATATCGTAAACTAAATCTGGTCCAAAAGCCATATTGTGAAATGGTGGTTGGCAGGATGTGCACTCCCACATGGCAATTCCAAAGCTGTAAATATCCGTAGCTTTCGTGTGAGGTTTGCAGGCAAGAACTTCTGGCGCAACATATGGTATTACGCCTTTAAGACTCCCATTCATAGTTTGACCATCTTCACATGCTAGTCCGAGATCGGAAATGAAGTTACGCCTGTTCTTGCCAAAAAGCATATTCCCGGCGTGTAGGTCTCTGTGCACAAGTTTTGCTGCGTGTAAGCTACGAAGATCAATCGCAATGCTCCAGAGTCTATCGAGACGATCTACCCAAGTGCTATTTGCAAAATTAGCAGATAGGTAAGCTCTTAAATCACCTTCTTCTACAAATCTCATAACAATCAAATATTTTTTTGTTTCTGGATGTCGTGTGATTCCATAGCAATCTAAGGAATACAGATTAATCTTCAAACATTTATGAAGAGCGATAACCTAAGTAATAAAAATGAAGTTTTACTATTTATTGACGAGATAACAACAACCAATAAATTACCTCTTTTAGAAGCTCTGCAATACTATTTTCTTTTTCTGTTATATATTTTAGTGCAACCCACATTGGCTCATCTCGATCCCATTTATTTGTCTTAGAGTTCCATTTACGGATACGTCCTACTTTTGAGTATGCCTTAAAAACAGTGCCATATCCACCTCGTCCTATCTGCTTTAATTCTGAAAGACGAATTTCCGGAATCCATTCTAAGGCTTGTTCGGGAAACTCGGCAGTAATTTGTGTTTCGTAAATGAATTCATCAATATTAGAATCGCCACTTGTCCAATTCGAGCGTTCTGACTTAAAACGATTAGAATAACAGCCTCTGCACCAACGTAGAGATATCCATTTTTCATTACAAGAAGGACACAGTTCTACTAATTTTTCTATTACTACATAATTCTTTGACTCAGGATCACGCGTTAATCCATAAATTAGACGATTTGATGGATTATATTTTACCAATTCTAGTTCCTAAATTAAACAACGGAACAATTATGAGAGGATTATTCCGTTTATTTACAAACATAAAAATGAACTAGATACATTATACCGATTTAAGAATACTTGAGGTCAAATATTTTTCGCAATAATTGGTTATCAATTTAACCCGCTGCCTACCAGACCGATTCCATTTATTTGATTCTGAATTCCAATTTATCACATATCCATCCTCCCAATAAGCTTCTTTGTTTATCGAGAAGTCAACCTTTCTTATAAACGTAAATTTAGCATAGTCAATCCATTCTAATACGTGTTCGTGTCGCTCAGCGGCTAGCTGTGATTCTTGAATGCATTCGTCGATTGCTGCGTTGCCACTTGTCCAATTTGAGAAATCGGCCTTAAAATATTTACTATTGCAATGTTTACACCATCGAGTCTGATTTAATAAGTTTGTTACATCTTTCACACTTGAAATATCTTTGTTTTCTTCCATAGTACATAATAATATCCAAATATTCTAATCTCTGTCAGTACGAGTTAAATGATATTGTTATCTGCGTTTTTCAAAACAAAACTCAAAATATGCGATAGTCAGTATACGGAGGCACTACAAGAAGCTAGAATATATAGAAACATGTGTGAGACATTAAAATAATGCGTTACATAATGCTTTAATTAAAGTAGAATGAATTAATACTTACAAAATACTTATGTTAATGTACATAATAGAAAAAAGCAATGTAAAATTCACGCTCATTCATTTTAACCCACATTTTACAAGACTTATTAAGCGTATCCAACCTTTTTTGTACATTGCCAGGGGATTTTTTCTAGACAATAAAAGAAATATTTTAGCAAATCTCAAATATTTACGATAATGATCTCTATATTTTCTAGGAACGACAACATTACAAAACTACTAACTAATTGGCATTGAATTTTGACAAGCTATTCGCATACATTCTCACTATGCGAAAGACATTATTTTCCTTACGTGTACGTACAGTCAACACTAAAAATTACGGCTGATTTTTATGCAAAATGTAGTCGGGCATCATCATAAATTGGTACAACCAAAATAATAAATATCTTCAGGCTTTAGTTAATAAAAACAGTCCATTGCAGAGTTTTAATTGAATATTATTGATTGAGCCAAACAAATATGTATGTTAATAAACAATTTTTATTGGTGTTCAATATGACAGGTATTCATATATATATTAGTATTGGTATAACCAAATAAATTTATTTACTTTCATAATGATTGCTAAAAAATTTAAAATTATTTTTTTTTATTAAAAAAATTAATTTAATTTCCGAATGTCTCATATTGGCGAAAATTTAGGCACAATTTAAGGGAACGCTTTAGTATCTTGAATAAAAAGCCAATACAGTAGTAATAATAAAGCTGCGGTTTGCAAATATATTATTGAATATTTTGATTGTCAACAGGTATTTTAACAAGCAAAATTACCCAATGTGGTGAAGTTCAGTTCATCTTTGAAAATGGAAAAACTTAACAAGCAAATATACAACTGAAGAAATCAATAAGTTTTATATATACAATGTCATTAAAATAAAAAAGAAAACTTAACAAAAAAAATTTGACAAAAAAAGTAATTTATTTTAAAGATAATAATAAATCAGTTCTATTATCTATAATAAGTTTATTTTCAAATTCAATATAATAATCACTATATTGTTAACTGAAAAAAAATTTATAAAATTCAATTGCATTATATGATTCATTGTATTATTTAAAGTTAGATTAATTGATTAAAGTAAAAATATAGTCATCAATATTGTAAAGCCTATTTTATAGTTTGATCTATTATATTTTGTTACAACAGTTTATTATGTTTTTATAAGAAATAATATATCCCTTGATATAAAAAGAAGAAGAAAAGTGTAATGTAAATAATAATAACAATAATAATAACAATAATAATAATAATAATAACAATAATAATAATAATTAAATTAATTTTTTTAGACTTATTTTTTTAAATGTGCTATTTAGAAAATAGTTGCAATATCAAAAAAGAAAGATTCCGGTTTATTAAAAAAAATTAATTTAGAAAAAAGATTTTTAATCAAATCAATTTTTATATTTTAAATTATTTATATTGTTGTAACTTTATTGAACTAGAACTCATATAAATATTTTGATTGAATTGAATAAGTATTGTTCTTTTATTTGATTAGAAATTTATATATGTTGCCATTAATAGTGTTAAATTTGAATAAAAAAAGGTTTGCAAAATTGTAATAAATAAACATTAAATCTAGTAACTTTGTTTTAATATGTATTTGAAGTGTATTTTTAATATAAAAAAAATATGAAGATAGTAAATCTTTATGTTTTGATTTAAAATTTATCTGACTTAAAAATGAAAAGTGTTTCTTGAAAAAAATTATCAAAAAAGGAATTTCAAAAAATGGGCAATGTGTGGACAAAAGTATTTGTTTTTTTTTTTGTATAATCAATATTTTGAAACAATTTTAATTATATAAATATGGATTAGTTAATTATGTTTACAAGTTATTTATTGTTCATTTAATTCCATCTCTTAATAAACAATAAATGAGTTCCCAATAAAACACTTTATATGTTTAATTCATTGAACTAATAACACTGATTATAAGGGAGTTCTGTTATACACACGTGGAACATGTAGACCAATAATAATAATTAACAGTCGAATAAAAAAATTTTTTTTCGCATAAATAAATAAATAATATCAAATATTAAGAAAATTGATCAAATATAATTATCAGTGCATTAAATAAATTTAATACAGTGCAACAGGCCAAACGGCGTGTCTGCCGCTAACTCCGACCAGATTTCGCATTACCTGCTTAATTGCAACCCCAAAAACAACAATAATAATAAACAATAATTAATGGTACATTTATTTGAGGCGTGAAAAAACTTTGATTTCTTTACATAAACATGACAAGAAATGAAAGATAAGAGAAAAAAAAGAGTTCCCATACATGAGATTAAATAATTTGTTTCTGTTTTCTTGTAACATTACCATTTATCACTTAGCTATCTCTACTCTACGGTTACGTATTTGTACATGGTTTCTCGTTTTGAAGTTCACGAAGCCGATCAACACCAGGTCGCGTTACGCGTATTGGTGGTACAGTTCAACCCATAAAGATTAGGTAACAAAAAATTCATACATGATATATACCGATCATACCAGAAAGGCTAACCTTTTAATTATTAATTCTATTTTCGGCGTTTCCAAAATATCCTTTCATTGAAAATATTGACACCAACTTCCGACACATTACAGTATACTGAAATACGCAGCACACAAAGATCTAAATTCGTAGCTTCTGATGTAGTACTAATTAATCGGTGTAATTCCTTTGTTTTGCATTTGCCATGTACAGTACATACAGTATTTATCCCGATGGTTACAGTATTATTATTATTAATTAGAACTAATTTAGCTATGTAAATACGTACTTGAATTTTGGAAGGACGTGTATCACTCCCATGACGTGATCGCCCTTGATAGAAGCCTGAATTTGGCAAAGCTATAATGAACCTGAGAACATTGTCAACATCTTCGGACAAAAGATCCGTGTCGTTTTTAGACATATTTATGTTTTTCACTTTGTGCAACCCTTTTTTTTCACTCTAACTCCACTTTATAAAACTTTTCCTCTGGCGTATCATTATTTGTCTAATGTACTGTATAACTATTCCACCAACGTTTAACAAACAATTGCCTTAAAACAATGAAATAGATTGTTTTATATTTACTCTTGTGATCCTTGATTGAAAACCTAATTCAGTCATATTACAAAGAGTCTTTAAACCTGTATCATATGTAAATGTTCGCGGTACACATGGAAATAAAATTATTACCGTAGAATCCATTGAGTTGGTACTCCGTATCGACTAATACGCTTGATGTTTAATGAAAACATTGCACAGTCATGTATTTTTGAATAGCTAAATACATTGCTATGAAAAAACCCACATCGGAGACTATAACTTGCTCCTCCTTTTATGCCTATTTGAGGTCCAAATTTTTCAGAAATTTTATCAACCTATTTTTTTCCCTAGAAAATGAATTCATTCGTTATGAGAAACAAAAGTAAACTTGTTATATGTAATGAATGTAATGAAATTATAAGTGCAAAGACTAAATGGTGCACGAAATGCAATGCCAATCATTTTGAAGTCGACTTTTCTAATTGGACGAGTAGCAGTGCAGCTATTGACGAATTCATTAGAAAAACTCAGTTAACCGCTGAACGCCACGAATTTGTATTTGAATGGGTTGACTATTCCAAGTTTTCTCGCCTTAGAAAAGTAAAATTCTCTATAAATAATGAAGCTTATTGGGAAGAAGGGTATGTGACAAGTTGGAATTCCGAGTTGAATAAATGGAATCGGTCCGGCGGGCAGTGGGTTAAATTAGTGAGCCACTATTGCGAGAAATATCTGATTTCCCATTTTCTCAAATCGGTAAATGTTAACTCATATTTTAAATAACGAAAATGCAATGTCACTAATCCCTGTGAGTTGTCGAATTTCTGATTTAGGAGTTGGAAGCTGCAAAAGCTGATCTATCAAAGCGACTAATCTTCGGATTAACGCGTGACCCTGTATCCAAAGATTATTGTGTTATTGAAAAATTACAAGAGCTGTGTCCTTCTTGCAAACGAGAATGGATGTGCTCACGCTGGTGTCGTGGTTGTTACTCAAATCTATTTGAAGCCGAACGATCAAATTGGACAAGTGGCAACTCCGATATCGATGACTTTATTTACGAAACACAAGTAACCGCTGAATTTCCCGAGCAGGTCTTAGAATGGATTCCGGAAACTCAGTTTACAAAAATGATACAGATTGGACAAGGTGGATATGGTACTGTCTTTAAATCATACTTAAAAGTGGGGCGTATCCGTAAATGGAATTCTAATACCAATAAATGGGATCGGGACGAACCGATGTCGGTTGCCCTTAAAAACATTGCGGAAGAGGAAAATAGCGTCACCGAATTTCTTAAAGAGGTAGTTGTTAAAAATCAAGATCACGTCGTTAATAGTTTAATAATATTTAAATATAAAAATACGTCTTTTTGTTTTTTTTAGATTAGGGCTCTTCACGAGTGCTTGAAAATTAATCTGTACTCTTTAGATTGCTATGGCATTACTCGACATCCAGAAACAAAAAAATATTTAATTGTTATGCGATTTGTAGAGGAAGGTGATTTAAGAACTTACCTGTCCTCTAACTTTTCAAATAGCAGTTGGGATAATCGCCTCGATAGACTCTGGAGCTTTTCGATTGATCTTCGTAGCTTACACTATGCAGGGCTCGTGCACAGAGACCTACACGCTGGGAATATGCTTTTTGGCAAGAACGGGCGTAATTTTATTTCTGACCTTGGATTAACTTGTAGAGATGGTCAATCTACTAGTGGAAAACTCAAAGGTGTTTTGCCATATATTGCACCAGAAGTTCTTGCCTGCAAACCTCACACGAAAGCCTCGGACATTTACAGTTTCGCCATAGTCATGTGGGAATGCACCTCCTGTCAACCTCCGTTTCATGATAAGGCTTTTAATACCGATTTGGCTATAGAAATTTGCCGTGGATTAAGGCCACCGACAATCAAAGGAACTCCAGAATGCTATGCTGAGTTGATGAAAAAATGCTGGGATCCGGATCCAGAAAAACGCCCCACGGCTCAATTTTTGGCTGAAACTTTGGAAAAATGGATTTTGGTTCTTTCCAAAGATATATCTGAACTCACCACAGATGATCAAATCGATATCAAAAAGCAATTTAGGCTAGCCGAAGAAGAAAGAAAAAGAAATCCGTTCCCGGTTGTGCCATATTCTGAATTAAAAACGCATCCCTTGGCAATTTACACTAGCCGCATTGTCCCCCGAGTTACTGCTGATGTTCATACGGGTAAGTTAAATTCTAAAAGATTATGAATGATACCGCGGAACATTTATATTAATTGATTCTTTATTAAACAGGAACATCTCAATATGATCTCCGTTTTGATTCAAGTTAATCTAATTAAGTACGATATGTGCCATTTTGATTCACATGTATCATGGATTATATAAAACTGTATGTTGGTCTTATTCCACGGCAGTACAGTAATGCGTGCAAAGATTATCTTCGATATAATGAAATGAAGAGGAGAGGTATATGGAGGTAGACCTAAACATTATATTACCAATATTACTATAAATTTATGAATGTATACGTAGATACATGTCAATTGTTATCTGTGTAATTGTATATTTTTATTTGATATAAAAGATAATTTATACTGTATAAGGTACATTCCTAGAGTCAGGTATGCTTTCTAAAAGAACTCTCTTCTAGAATATATAAGATAAAAATGCGCTATCTAAGTAGAAGGGTGTCAAAAAACGTAACTCATGCCCATAACTGTAACCTTCCCATAATTCTTTTTATCAAATTGTAAAATCAATAGCTTGAATATCTTCAAAGAAAATTGTTTGTATTTACATGTATGTGATTTGTTTATCGAAAATATTGAAAATTCAATAGATTTAAATACTAATTTTGTGAAAATAATTAAACTTATTTCAAATGTTATAGCTAATGTCTTTAATAACAATTGTTAGATAGCTAGAATAGACAAATTAAAAAAAAAAGAGTATGCTTACAGTGTAAAAAAATACATTAAACTATATATGAAAATTTTTAAAAAGATTCGTCAATTGGTTTATGTAAGGGATAATGCGAATTTCTAAATAAAATTTGGTTTTTTTTTACTAAATTAAAATAAGACATAATATTAGTGTTCAAATAATCATAAAACTTTTCATAAATAAGGTAATATTAATAAATAAAAAAATAATTAAAATAACAAGAATAATTAAAATAATTAAAAAATTAAAAAAAAGAAGATAATTAGAATAAAAGAAATAATTAAGATAAAAGAAATAATTGAAATAAAAAAATTAATTCAAATAATCGAAATAATAGAAACATATATAAATATATTTAACTTTTATTAAATAAAAGTATTAAACATATATTTATTTAATATATAAACTTTATTTGTATAATAAATTCCTATATATTATTTTTTCAGTATTATGATTTTGTTTCATTTATAATTATATGATGTATAAATAAAAATTAATTAAATTCGATTGTCTTTTTATTTATAAAACAAAAAAAAATATTAGTAATAATACAAATTATATAGATAATATTATAAAAAAAATATAAATAGAAATATAATACTGTAACATACTATATAATAATAGTGTTAATGATGGTAAAATAATAATAATTGATAATAATATATAATGAATAAAGATGTATTAACAAAATATATAAATAAAATAGTTTATATAGTTTAAAAAATAAGATTACAATTTCAAAATTTTAGAAAAGTTTGATTTTTAAAACACTTTTTTACTTTTATAACTTGTTTATACTTTATTATATAAACTTTATTTTATTTTATATAATAAATATTATTCTATTTTTAAAGTGTAAACTAAATTAATACTATTATAATAAAATAAATAATTTTAAGAAAGAATAATATTAAATTACTCTTATATATTACAAAAAAAATAATACTTATAATCTTAAAATATATTTAAAAAAAATAATTAAAAAAGAATTTATTAATATATAAAAATTAGTTAAATTATAACTTATTTCAAAGTTAAAATCTTATCTTATTTAATACTAAAATCTGAATATTCAAATTATTATTATATAAAAAATAAATTATTTTAGTAACAGGCTTGTCAGTAATAACAATACTAAATAATATAATATGAATTTTTTTTAATATTAAGTAAAACATTTTTCATAATCTTTATTAATAAAGTAATATATATTATATAATTAATATTAAGATATATAAAATATATTGTATACATGTCAATCTACTACTATATTAGAAATATTTCTAAAAAAAACATTAAACAAAAAAAAAAAAGAAATTACATAATATTGAAGAGTTGATATCTTCTTGATAATTTATTTTATTCTGGAAATGTATAAAAGAATTTTAAAAAAAAATTTTGAGTGCTATATTAATTAGATTATTTTGTTATATTGATTTATTATTAATTATTAAAATGGATTTTATGTTTTATTGATGTTGTATAGATTTTTTCTGTTTTTTGTTATTATTATTATTATTGTTTTTTTTGTATTTGATATTTTCTCTACAATTATATTTTTGTTTTTTGAAGATCAGATAAAGGTTGATAAGTTCAAGTATATTACTTTATATTGTTTTAGATTTTGTTAAGTTGGCTTTAAATTGTTAAATAGATTTTTAAGTTGAAGTATACATGTTATAAAGTTAATTAAATTAATAGAATTGTTGATTGTTTTTTTGTTTTTTGTAATAAATTGAAATTAAAGTTTTTGTTTTTTTTTTGTATTTTTTTATGATTATATTTGAATATTAAAAAATATTTTTTTGATTGTAGATATGCCTTTGTTACAAAACCAAAAATAATATATAGTTTATGAAAAACATTTATTTTTTTTTGTGTTTAACCAGCTGGGCCTTGCCTAGCGTACTTTATTATTTTATTCACATATGTATTTCGTGTATTACAAGAACTACTATCTATAAACAATTCTACACATTGCTAGACTATATCAATTTTACTTCATATCAGCTTGTTGCTGTTAGCGTCACCCTATAGGAGTTGTGCTGAGGCTAACATGCCAAAGTCCTGTTAGTGTTATTATTATATTGTGATGTTCTATTTGGCACTATAGAATTTTTAAGGGGAAGTTTGAATGTGGGGAACTGGAGGTAGTATCTATTTTTTGGCAAATAGAACCACTGCAGAGAGAATTCTTCTAAATCTGATCACCTGCAAATAGGCGTACCATTTAATTTCCACCTTCCTAAAGCTATCCAAGAACATTCAAGGAACTTATCTCACAAACTTACTGCCCATAGATTGTTTCAGCTATCAGTACTTACTGCTGTTTTGGCTGTCTTCTCGGGATAGGTAACTGTCAGAGCGATCTATTACTGGATTGGAATAAGACCTTTCTGGAAACTTGCAGGAAGAGACACCAGGTATCATGGGGAAGCGATCACCAAGTTATCTTTAACTAAAAGCGGACACCTTATACACCTTACAACTTCTAGCGATCATTGTAACACCAACCGAATGATTGTCACATCCCAACATCTTTTCTGAAAATTACAATCTCAACGTTCGCTGGATTAGCGTGTAATACAACTTCTCATGAGAAACAGCGCTTATACAGATTATGGTACCAGATATCATATTAATTCTATTCAACTGCCTTTACATAGGGTTGAACTGGTATCTTGTGATTTAACCTATGAAGTATTAACCACTACACTATAGACCCACAGGTTGTTTATGAAAAGACATTATATTATAGTTATATAGTATATTATTTATATATATTTGTAAAAATATAATATAAGAATAGAATTTGATTAGTGGTGTATTAAAGAGAATTTTGAAATGAAAATTATAGATTTTGAATTAATATTGAATAGTTGAAATTGACATGTTTTGGAAAAATGTTAGAGTATTTATAAGAAAAAAAAATATGACTTGAAGGTTATTTTTATATATTTAAATAAGATTAATTTTATAAATAAAATTATTTTATTTATTTGTTTAAAATATTAGCATATTAATAAAATAAAATAGTTGTTATAATTTATAAGTATATATTGGATTAATAAGATATTAATTATTTTAATTTTTTATATTTTAAAAATAAGTTTGTAGAAGATATTGCTATAATTATTAGTAATACTATTTTTAGATTATTATTTTATATTATTATATTATCTTATTATTTCTATTATTAATTATTTAACATATATAATATATTTAGTATACTGTATCAAATAAATATGACATTTCTGTTGAGTATAACTAATATGTCAGATCAGTCTAATTGATCTGAGCAATCTGAATGATGAGCAACTTAATAAAGTATATTAAACATATATGACAGAATTGGCCTATCTTGTCTATTGTTTATTTTTATTTTTTTTATATTTTAAACATATAAATAGAACGGCTGTTTTTTTCAACTGTTCAAGGAATTTCCCAATTCTTTTTAACTTTCTTTAATAAAAATCATTTTGAATCCATAATCAAATCACTATGTTTTTTGCTTTTGAAATAAATTTTGTCCAATTCCTTCATCTTATTAATACTAGTATACTACAACTGAGATTATTTTTCTCTAAATTAAGTAGTTCCCTATTATTGTTATCTATTGATCTATTTAATTTTAAGATTTATTAAATAGATTAACAGCATATAAAATTTGAAAAGTTTAAATTATATTGTAAATATTTAAAATATTAATAAAGTATAAGAGTTTATATATTTTTTTCTATAATTTGTAAGTAATAACATAAAGATTTTATTAATTAACTTTAAATATGTAATAAAAAAGTAATAGTTTTTTTATTTGTTTGAAAAAAAAGTAATAATTATTATATATAATAATAAAAATAAGAAACTTGGGTTGAAATTTATTAAGAAAAATTTATAATATTGAATAAAGCCTTATTTTACAATCGTTATATTAGATTGTTATTTGTAAGTGAGCAGTATTTTCAAAAAAGAGATAATAAATTGAAGTATGGAATTGTTAGTTGGTTGTAAGATTAATAATATATATTTTTGTTTAAATAATTTATAAAGATCTGGATAAATTAAAATTTGAGAGTATATAGTTAGTATATATAATGGATTAGTTTGTATTGCTTTTGTTTTAATAATATTATTGAATTAAAATTTGACAAAAAGATTTAGAAAGTTTAAGAGAACTAAAAGTTGACATTAATAAGTATTTGTATAAATGTTTAATAAACAACCTATGTATTTAAATAGAGCTATTATTCTATTGAAATCTAAATTGTTATAGGTCCAGTAGTTGATAAGAAACTATCTTTGATTGTTTTTTGTTTATTTTCTATTATTATTTTATTGTTAATCAAAGTTGCTATTTATTTTTTTTTTTTATTTAATTGGATTGAACTTTTCAATTTGTTAAAATTGTAATTATAAAAGAAGTTTGAATCATAAAAGTGTTTTCTATAAATATTGTAACCAAGTCTGGCTGAGATATATTGCCAACTTGTGATATTGTTATTATTAAATATTAAGAGTTGTTCTATATAGAAGACATTTTATTAAAGAGTTGATTTACAAAGATTGTTTAGTTTTTATGATATTGTTACACTTGATCTTCACCCAAGATCATCACTACCCCTTGCCCGATTTTCACTAGCATTTACCCTTGAAATGTTGTCCATTCTAGAATAATTTTTGTATTACTATCTTTGTTATTGTTTAGCACTGTACTTTTCGTGCTAATGTTGCTCTAGA
>CAJVPV010001147.1:0-17048 GCA_910591835.1 Acaulospora morrowiae
ATTTTCTTTTATTGAGTAAACCGGGACCCGGAAAATTTTTGATGATCGTAACTATCGATCATCAACATATATAGACTATTTGTGCACTGTTTCAGTTGACCGTATTCATAAAAGCTAGGCAGTATTGTTTTTTAAAAAAATCTAACATTACGCCATGATTTCTGAGGATGCGAAAAAATTGGTAGAAGCAGCAAAAGGTTAGTCGCTTAAAAATTTCATTTATTGCAGTAAAAGGTTTTAAGCGCAATATTTTTACACCATAGCAATAAAATTTGTAGAAGGTACCCAAATTCGGAGAAACTTATTAGATACAGTATTTATTAAACCATGAGATTAATTGTATTAATCATTAAATTTAATAGGAGGTAGGTTAAATATCCTGGATATTTTCGTTATTTATTTCTCAAATTAATTTTATTTTATTAATCAGAATGTAAGTTTAATCCAAGACACTTCGTATGTTTCGTAAAACCATATGAAATGAGTCTTAACTGCATTGTTTTAATTAAATTTGTATTCTTTATAGTTGTATGGGGTAAGTTAAATTCAGGAAATTTTCATTATTTGTTTTATTAAAATTTTATGGAATGATATTTAATTATATTCTTATTTTTTACTGTTGTAGATTGTAAGTTGAATCAAGGATATTCTTGCCATTTTGATTGTAAAATCATATGAAAGGAATTTAATTTAATCTTAATTTTTGCTGTTGTAGACAGTAAGTTAAATTAATGACATTTTTAGTATTTGTTTTGAGTAGTAATATAAAATAAATTTAATTTATTCTTACCTTCTACGGTTTTAGACTGTAATTAAATCCACAACATTTTCGTAAAATTGTATGAAATGAAATTTAATTGTAATCTTATCTTCTAATGTTGTAGTTCGTATGTTAAATTCAGGACAATTTATTTATCTGATTTATAAAATCACGAGATTTAATTGAATTCTTATTCTCTACTGTTGTAGAATGTAAGTTAAATCTGACATTTTATTATTTTTTATAAAATAATATGGAATTATATTAACATCAAAATTTATAGGGTGTAAGTTAAATTCACGACATTTCGTTATTTGCTTAGTAAAATCGTGAAATAAAATTTAATTGTATTATTTATCTCCATTATAGTGAGTAAGTTGATTCCTCGACATTTTCGTTATTTTTTTAGTAAAATAATGAAATAAAACTTAATTGTGTTAATTGTCAAAAATTATAGAAAGTAGGTCCAGGAACTTATTCGTTATTTGTTCATAAATCTTATTAAATGAGATTTAATTGTATTAATTGTCAAATTTTATAGACAGTAAGTTAAATTCAGGACATTCATTATTTGTTGAGTAAAAATCATAGGAAATAATATTAATTGTATCCTTACTCTTTATGTTGTAGTTTGTAATTAAATTTATGATATTTCGTTATTTGTTTTGTAAAATTACATGAAATGAGATTAATTTTATTAATGCAAATTTTATAGACGGTAGGTTTATGAAATTGTCGTTTTTTGTTTTGTAAAATTATATTAAATGATATTAATTGTATTAATGCCAAATTTTATAGACGGTAAGTTAGTCTAGGAAATTGTCGTTATTTGTTTAGTAAAATCATGAAATAAAACTTAATTGAATTCTTATTCTCTACTGTTATAGATTGTAAGTTAAATTAATAACATTAACATTATTATTTCGTAAAAATCATATGAAATGAAAGTTAATTGTACTTTTTTTTGTAACCGTTGTAGCTGGCAAGTTAAAATCCAGGACATTTTAGTTATTCGTTTGTAAAATTACATGAAATTTTAAATTATATTAAATGTCAAATTTTATAGGGGGTAAGTTAAATCCAGGACATATTTGTTATTTGTTTTGTAAAATCATAAGAAAAAAATTAATTGTATGCTTATTCATTACTGGTGTAGAATGTAGGTTAAATCGATTAAATTTTCTCTATCTTCTTCATAAAATGACATGAAGTTTAATTTTATCTATTGTAAATTTTATAGGGGGTAAGTTAATCCATGATATTTTTGTTACTGATTTTGTAAAATATTATGAAGTGAGATTTAATAGTATTGGTTATCAAATTTTATAGTCGGTAAGTCTAGGAAATGTTTGTTGTTTGTTTAGTAAACCATGAAATAAAATTTAATTGTATTGATTGTCAAATTTTATAGGGAGTAAGTTGAACCCAGGACATTTATTATTTGTTTCGAAAAATCAAAGGAAATAAAATTAATTATATTATTATTCTTTACAGCTGTAAATTGTGAGTTTAATCCATGGCATTTTCATCATCTGCTTCATAAAATCACATGAAGTTAATTGTCAAATTTTATAGGGAGTGAGTTAATCCATAATATTTCGTTATATGCTTCGTAAAATCACATGAAGTTTAATTGTATTAATCGTCAAATTTAATAGAGAGTAAGTTAATCCATGACATTTTCATTATTTGTTTTGTAAAGATATATTAATTAGATTTAATTGTATTCTTATTCTCAACTGTCGTAGCTGGCAAGTTAAATCCAGGGCAATTTAATTATTTGTTTGTAAAATTATTTTAAATAAAATTTAATTGTATTAATTGTCAAATTTTATAGGGTGTAAGTTAAATCCAGGACATATTCCTTATTTGTTTTGTAAACAATAGAAAAAAAGATTGATTGCATTCTTTTTCTTTACTGTTGTAGATTGTAAGTTTAATCATGACATTTTTGTTATTTGTTTCGTAAAAAATAATAAGAAATAAGATTAGTTGTTTCTTTACTGTTGTAGATAGTAAGTTAAATCCCTAATTTTTTGTTATGTGCTTCGTAAACACATGAAGTTTAATTGTATTATCTGTCAAATTTCATAGGAGGTGAGTTAACCTACGACATTTTTGTTATTTGTTATTTGTTTTGTGAAAGTATATAAAATGAAATTAATTGTATTCTTATTCTCTACTGTTGTAGATCGTAATTAAATTATGACATTTTCATTATTTGTTTTGTAAAATTACATGAAACGAGATTTAATTGTATTAATTATCGAATTTTATAGGGGGTAAGTTAAATTCATAAAATTTTCGTTATCTGCTTCGTAAAATCACATGAAGTTAAATTATAATTGTCAAATTTTATAGTGGGTAAGTTAATCCATGACGTTTTTATTTGTTTTGTAAATTATATGAAACGAGATTTAGTTGCATTATTATTCTCTACTATTTTAGATAGTAAGCTATATTCAGAGAATTCCTTTATGTCTTGTTAAATTACATAAAAAGAGATTTAATTATATTAATTGTCAATTTTATAGTGTGTATGTTAAATCCAGGACATATTCTTTATTTGTTTTGTAAAACAATATAAAATGATATTTTATTTAATTTTATTCTCTACTTTTGTAGATTGTAAGTTAAATTCACAACATTTTATTATTCTCTTTGTAAAATCACAAGTTATTTTTCATTGTATTAATCGTCAAATTTTATAGTGTGTAAGTTAAATTTCCAGCATTCAGTAAAATCTTACAAAATTAGATTTAATTATAATATTATTATCTATTGTTGTAGATTGTAAGTTAAATATAGTGACATTGTATCGCATAACCATATAAAAAACTTATTAATTGTATTAATTATCAAATTTTATAGGGGGTAAGTTAAATCCATAACATTTACATTACTTTTTTCGTGAAATCCTACAAAAGTAGATTTAATTGTATTCCTATTCTCTACTATTGTAGATTGTAAGTTAAATCCAGGGCTTGTTTTTCATAATCGTATGAAAAAAATTTTAATTGTGTTAATTGTCAAATTTTATAGGGAGTAAGTTTAATCCAGGACATTTCGTCATTAGTTTCGTAAAATTCTATTTAACTGTATTGATTGACAAATTTTATAGAGGGTAAGTTTAAGAAATTTTTGTTTTTCGTTTAGTAAATCACGAAATAAAATTTAATGGTATTTATTGTAGAGAGTAAGTTAAATTCGGGTCATTTTCTTTATTTTCTTCGTAAAATAACATAAAATGAGATGAATTATATTAATTGTCAATTTTATAGGAAGTAAGTTAATTCCGGGACATTTTCGTTATTTTTTCGTA
Source organism: Acaulospora morrowiae (assembly GCA_910591835.1). Classification (NCBI taxonomy): domain Eukaryota; kingdom Fungi; phylum Glomeromycota; class Glomeromycetes; order Diversisporales; family Acaulosporaceae; genus Acaulospora; species Acaulospora morrowiae. Next base: position 4,083 of record CAJVPV010001147.1, read on the forward strand.
AAATATTAGAAATTAGATTAATTGTATTACTATAAAATATAATTTTTTTATTATAGGAGAAATTTGCAATCAGTGCTATAAGAAAACAACAAGTAGTTACTGGTGCCAGCCTTGTAATTCTTTTCGCTTTCAACAAAAATTTGATACCTGGAAAAGTGGAGATGATGATATCGATGAATTTATAAAGGAAATACAGTTAACAGCAACTATGAGATATAGTGTTATTGAGTGGATTCCATATTCAAAGTTTGAGAATGTGAGATTTGCTTTCAAGGGTGATTTTAGCGAAGTATGCTTTGCAGAATGGATTGACGGGCATATTATTTATTGGAATGCAAACGAGAGCCAGTGGAAAAGAACGGGAAAAACAAAAGTTGTGCTGAAATACCTTAATCATTCCCAAGATATGACTAAAGAATTTTTAAATTGGGTGACTACTGTACTAATATATTTTTTTCTTAATTATATATTTGTTTTTAATTTTTATTTAAAATATAGACAAAGAATCTTTACAGCGACAAATCATGTATCACACAGTGTTATGGAATTACTCGACAAAAAGGAACAAATAAATTTATGGTTGTTATGCAATATATGGCCGGTGGAAATATTAGAAGTAATATATATAAAATTTACAAATACTCATGGAAAAAAAAGCTTAATTTTTTTTTTCTAATCGCACAAAGTATACGAAAAGTGCATGAGGCTGGATTAGTTCATCGAGATTTTCATACTGGAAATATTCTTTTATCGAACAACGACCTACCTTATATAACAGATCTAGGCTTGTCAAAACAAGCTGCTGAGTATTGTAGTAAAGCCAAAGAGCGAAAGCTATATGGTGTACTTCCATACGTAGCACCAGAAGTATTATGCGGAAATGAATATTCGGAGGCAGCAGACATTTATGCATTCGGAGTTATTATGTCTGAAGTATTATCTGGTACTCCTCCTTTCCACGAAATGCCGCATGATAAAGATTTGGCAATTAGAATTTGTGATGGACTCAGACCTAAAATCCAAAGCAACCTGCCTGAATTGGTAATTAATCTGATGCAAAAGTGTTGGGATGCTAAGCCACAGAATCGATTACAAGCGCATGAATTGTGTGAAATTTTAGATGTATGGCGTCGTTATATAGAATATCCAAATTCAACGTTTGCTAAGCAAATTGAACAAAATGAGAGTATGACATCAAGTTCTGCTTACATTGAGACACAAACACATCCATCCGCAATATATACTAGTCGACTTCTCGACTTTAAGGATCTTCCAGAGCCAAAAAATATTGATTTTATTGCATAACAAATTATCTTGGAATATCTTTTTTTTTAACTACTAGGTTCCTATCTGGATTTAAAATTCACTAAGCAACCGGGATCCGATAATTTTCTATTTAAATTAACCTATTTCGAAATAAATATAAAATTTTATTAATCTTTATTATTCTCAATTGGGTCTTTATTTAATTAATGCTAACGAAGATAAATATGGGTAATAGTGCATAATTCATCTTCCTCCTTTGCTACCCTTACTCATTTATGCCCTGATCTGCCTTTCATTCGTCTTCAGCTTAATATTATTCTATTTGTACTAGTCCCTTCAAATTTATGTTTCATTCTATTTCAATAATAAACTTAGGAACTCGGTAATTTAGTTCATTGGTAGTGGTACTTATTTGATTAATTTAACTGTATTCCCCCTAAAATAAATTACTGCATTTTTTATCCGCGTGTTGTAGACATTGCATTTCCCATATGACTGGTGACACCTTTTTTTTTTTCGATCACACATCTTGTGAGCATCAGGAAGCAAATCACTAGGTATATCGGTGAAAAAGTTTCCAAGTAAATTAAATAATTCATTTGATAATGCGATCTCTTCACTCTTTTCTCTTTTCAGAAAGTGAGTCACCAGACAGATTAAAAAGTTCATAAATTATTTTATTGTCCTTTGATATTGAGAGTTAGGAGGCAAATCATTGATATAATAAGCATATTTCTAAGCATTTAACAATAAAACACTCATTTTTATTTGCTGAGGGTTGTTAAGCGCCACCAACGAAAGGAGTCAGGGTATAATCTGGCAATGAAAAAAAATTCTTGTCGATCTTGTTGTTTACGTCTAACACAATATATGTACTTAATTAAAAAGAGTAATATTTAAAATTAATAGCCTTAATTTTACTTATTAATAAAAGATAATTCGAATTAATTTAATAAAAAAATTAGTCAATTAAAGATTAGGCTTTTACTAAAAAAAACTTTTTCATCAATTAATTTTTGCAAAAATAATCTATTTAACAGCTTGTGTTTTATATTAGACACTGAATATTCACTTTTTGTATATATTAAATATTCAAGATCAATTACAACTTTAGATATTGCTATTGCTACTGAAGACAATTGACAGAAGAAGAAATTAAATATATACTGGAACAGGTTTATTATCTATTTTCAACTATATCTTTTCAGATGATATTCTTATCATAATGAATTTTTCTAACCTTGATAACAAATTTATATTCATTTTGTTGTTATTTAACATTATCTGTTTCAGCTTTGACAAGATTTATAAACCATTTCTAATTCTTGTTAATACATTGATCAAATTAAATTTATTATTAAAAAATTTCTTAATTTATTTTATAATCAGAAGTATTTTTATTTAATTTAAGTATTTGAATAATATTATTGTTTTTTCTTATACAATGTTGGATTTGAATAATTATTCGATATTAGACACTTAAGTCAGAAGACAATATTATATAAAGATATTTTTGTAAAGCCTATATACTAGTAAACTTTGATTTAGTAGTATTTGGACCAATGGTAGTTCGAAACACTTTATTTTTTATATCAGAATAAACTTTATATTTATCATTTTCAATAAATTAATGTCTAACACACCTATTATTAATGCTTTTAAACCATCTTCATTGTCATTTTTCTTTTTAAACTAAATTTTGTATTCTTCAAATTCATTGTTTTTTTTTTATTAAATACTATTACAACTTTAAGTTTACTATCAATTTCAAAAAAAAAATCTTTTCTGATCACATCTATTTTATTAAAAAAAATTTATGGAAATTTTAAGCAAGAAAAAATGGTTTACTTTCTTTATTACAAGTGAATCTCAGCTCAGGAACTCAAGAACCTTCAAGACAACTAGTGCAGTGGAATGGGATCTCTAGTCAAAGTCTACTCAAGTTTGGGAGTCTTGCTTATCCTTTGATTGCATGAGAAAAGGTCCATTACAGTTTTCTTTTCTTCATTTCTCTTGTATCTCTCCTTACCCTTATTCTATTATAAAAATTATCCACATCATCACTATTATACTTGCTAAATTAAATACTTTTCAAAACATACACTTAAACAGAGTTAGTGAGTCTACTGTTTGTTTTAAGTTCACTCTTATATACAATACTCTTGTAGCAATATTTGCTGTGCCACTTTCAATTTCCAAAAATTTCTTACTCAAAAAACTGAAATCAGTTTACCCTCTCTAGATGATTAGCACTTTTCAATCATCCAATCAGATTTTGCCTAATGATCAAAGCAAAAACCAAACAAATTCAAACCAGTTTTGTACTACAACAATGATTACAACAACAACAACAACAACTTACTACCAACGACCATAACAATAAATAATATTATGAATACTTTATTATTTATAGCACCCAGAAGAATAGCAAGTTGAAACTACAAGCCCAACAAGGGGTTCTTTTATTATATGCATAGATCTTATAGTATATTTAATTTAATTTTAGTTATAGTTACTTTTATTTTTAATTTTTTATATACCAAAAATCAAAAGAATTTGCAAAATTTTCTGGGATGGTAGGCATAGCTGCTACTTAATTTTATCTAGTACATTAATATTGATTTTGAATTTTTTTACAATATTAATTAGATATTGATAAGTAAGCAAGCTCGCATTTAACTTTCCTGAAATAATGAAAAAAATAATGTTTCTTTCAATAATATATATCTTGTTATATACAAATAAAAATAAAAAATTGATGTTTACCTACTGGAAAATCCTCCAAAAAAGTTTAGTGTCAATCTCATATAAATTTATCATCATTTATAATATTTGCAAAATAATAAACTGTTATTTTTTTCAAAATTCTCAAGTAAATATTGTCAAATTATATTTTGTGCTTGACTATCAAGGTTTTAATAAAAAATACCAAGGTCAATTTTTATGTTTTTTCAAATATCCTTTTATCTATAGTTTATAAAATAATTTATCAAAATATTTATTTATTATCAATATATTAAAATATTAATGAATTTATAATATAATAAAAAAACTATTGTATGTAATAAAAATATCAAGTAAACATAATTAAAAAAAAATAATATAAAATTAATTTTACTTCTTTTCTTTATTTTGTTTTTTTCTCTGTTTCTTTAATTTTCTGTACTTTTTTAAATTTTTGCTTATAAATCTTTTATGGTGTTTTTTTGTACTTTAGTATCAAAATTTTTTTATTCTCCTTTATAATTAATTCTACTAGCTTATCAAAAATTTATAATTTTGATATACTGATTTTGAACAATTTGTTTATAGAACAAAATTAGAATTAGCAAAGTAAAAGTTAATACCAATATAAAAAACATTCTTATAATTATTAAATAAATTTAAACTATAAATAATATACACTTAATTATTCAATATACTATAATTTTATTAATATATAGTAATTATAGCAAAATAAAAACTAGTAATTTCTAGCAGAAAAATAATTGTTTCTAAAAAAATTAATTAAGAGAAAGTTAATAAACATTCAAAACCAGCAAGATCAAAATTGTTTTAAAAGCTAGTACTTTATAATCACAAAAATTATTAATAAAATATCCAAAAAAATTACTTATATGCTTCTAATTACTGTAACAGTGTAATAGCAAGTCAGTTACTAACTCTAGCAAAGATTTGTATAACCATTACAGTGTAAATAAATGAAAGAGTAATTTTAGACATGTTTGTATTTAACCAAGTCTTTATTAATTTCTCACTTCTCTGTTTCTTTTCGAGTCTCCTCCCTACTCCTCTATACTTTACATGTTATTTATACTTTATATTTGGCTATGGTGGCTTAGACATAATAATAAATAATGATATAGCAATATGGCTAAAGCTAAATTACATAATTTTTTTCACAATCCTTCCTATCCTTTCTTTATTACCCAATTATCACAGCCAACTTATATCAATCAGTCATATGACTAACGTTACATCACATTTCTCCCTGTTATATTACTAATTAGATATTATGGATCTATCTTTCAAACTAACTTAACAGAAATATTAAATTTTTGTACTGTATATATATTTGTTATTTAAATATTTTATTAATTGAATTCTTTAATTATTAATATTATAGATTATAAAATATTCTTAGAAAAAATGAATTGGTTATATCAGAAAAAACTATCTATATTATTATTATCATACTTACTAAACCAAATATTTTTCAAAACATATACTCAAATAAAGTTGGTTGATCTATTGCTTGTTTCAAATCAACCCTCAAATTCAACTATATAATTATAACACTTGTTATATTATTTCAAATTTTTCAATATTTTTATCTAACTAAAAAACTAAAATTAGTTTACTCTTTAGATAATCAGTACTTTTCAATTATTTAATTAGACTTTGTTTAAAAATCCAAACAAAAACCAAGTCTGTTTAAACTGGTTTTGTGTCACAACAACAATAATCACAACAACAATGTCAATCACACCATCACTGCCAACTATAACAACAAACAACATTATATATACTATACATGTTACTAAAATTTATAGATTCTTTACTCAATTGACACAATTATTTGATGCAATTAATTGGGTCACTATTAAAACATATAAATAATTAAGTCATAATATAGAAAGAAGTCATACTTTATTATGTTCAATTTCAAGTTTTCTTGGTGAAGAACATCTAAGATAATGTTCACATAGTTACAGTGATCCTGAAATAGGAATTAAGTCAACACCAAATAATTTATACCACATGTATAATGTATACTCTATTATCTAGAATAATCAAAAAGCCGGAAAGATAAAACAATAAGTTTATCTAAAGGTTCTTTTGGAAAAATAATTTATTTTTTACTTATAAATTCTATAGTTTATTTTACTTAGTTTTATTATTAGTTATGTTTACTCTCTTCTTTTTCTCAATTACTTTACTTGCAAATTTATAAAAAGACTTTATAAAATTACAAAAAAAACTTTTTTCACATATAATATTTTTTTTAAAAATTTTCTTTTTTAGTAATATTTTAAAAATTAAAGAAAAAAATATTTCTTTTGTTTTTCAATATTCTCAAGTTTTCTATATATTCTAGTTTTCATTACAAAGGTCTCAAGAAAACCAAAGAAGCATACTGGTGCATCAAAATGGAATCTTTGATCAAGAAGAAACAAGCTTGGAACTCTTGCTTTCTTCTTGTATTGCATAAGATAAGGCTTGTGGCAATTGTTTCTTTATAAATTTTTCTTGAGACTTTTTCTATTTTCATATCTTATTATATATGAGGTGACTAAAAAATTTTGTTGTTATATTTTTTATTTCTTATCAATTGCAGATACATGAAAATAATAATAATGACCTGTAAATATGACATTAGATGAGTTGTTATAAATAATAACTTGGTTAGTCGATAAAACAGTTATTGTGTAACTACACATTGAAATTCTTTATCTAAACTGTTTGGAAAAAAATGGATTGCCAACATTAATATTACTATACATTTATCCATTGAAAATATAAAAAAATAGTGCCTGAGATTCATGCTGAGCTTACAGTTGATAGAGGAAATCAAACAGTATCACTATGTACTGTCAAACAGTGGATTGCAAAGTTAAAACTAAGTCAGGAGATCCTCAAAGACAAACCTCATTCCAGACGTCCCTGCAAAGATTCCACATTAGAAAAAAATTTTCGAATCCAAAAGCTTGTGACTAAGGATAGACATATCATGACAAGAGAGTTGGTTGACCTTGCTAACATATCCAAAGAACATGTTAGTCATATTCTTAATAATGAGTTGTTCATGAGAAAAGTATGCACGAAGTGGATTTTATACTATTTGACTAATGAAAACAAGCACAAATGTGTTAATCTTTCCTGGAAGCTTCTAGACTTATTAAAAAATGACTATTACAATATTGTGACTGACGACAAAACATGGATCTATTTTTTATAATATCTAATAAAGAAAATAATAAAGAATGGATCAGAAAGGGAAAAAATATACCTCAGATCACTAAAATGACATAGAATAGCAAGAAACAAATGTTTTATATATTTTTATTTGTCGATGGGGTTGTGGCTAGTAAAGTGATACCAAAAGAAACTACTGTGAATAGTGGTTTTTATGTTGTAGAGGTGTTGCCAAAAGTTTTTAAAAATTTTATGAAAAAAAAAAAAGACAAACAATGCGAAATGTGATGCTTCATCATGACAATACCACATCACATAAAATGAAGGCTGTTACTAATTATTTAAAAGAAAAACATATTGTATTATTGCTCCATCCTTCTTATAGTCCAGATCTTGCTCTGTGTGACTTCTTTTTATTTCCAGAAATAAAAAAAAATCAGCTGGACAGCATTTCAATCAAATCAAAAATCTTGCACAAGCCATAAAAGCAATTACTAATAATATCAAAACTCACAAATATGAAAAATGTTTTAAAGATTGGCAGATTTGGCTCAAACATTATATAGAAGTTCATGGTGAATATTTTGAAGAGATGTATTAATTTTTTTATTTATTTATAATCAAATTAGTCAATAAAGATATAACGGTAAAACTTTTCAGCCACTCTATATATAAATATTTTAAATATTCTTTTCTATTGCTAAATGATCTTTTTTTAACACAAAACTTAAAACTTTTTACCAAAACTGTATATATTATTGACTTGGGAAACTAGTAATATACAGTATATAGAGCATAATTTTCGATATCATTTAACATAATATACTATATCACAAATTTTTAAAAAAATTTTTATAAAAAAACTGTAATTAATTTATTCTTGGTAATTGATCAATACTTTGGTTCTAGCTAATTACTATATATCTCATAAAATATATAAATATTGTTATCACTATTGACAAGTCTGTCACTAACCTAGAACTGGATCTTGCCTTACAATAGAATTGAACTTGTCAGGCCCTTGCTTGACTTTTGAATATTGCAGCCTTGTTTTATAGTATCCTTGATTATTTTTATCCTAACTTGATTCTAGTCCTATCAATTTACTATATGATTAATAACTTGCAGACAAGAAAGATAAGTTTATAATTAAACTATTATACAAATTTACAAGTTTAGTATTTCAATTAAGCAGAAACTTCTTTATTAAACAATTGACTGACTTTTTTATCCTATTTTATAGCTATTTATATGATCTGCAATGTATTGTTGATATTGAGATGGCGAGTCTGTTACTTGGAGCAGATCAAACTTGTATAATGTCAGGGTAGGTTATTCTTCTTTTCTCTACTTGAGATGTGGATTTGACTTAGCCGATCTTGAACCTATAATTAACCTTTTTCTTTCCTTTGTCACACTTCATCAATTGTTCAAGTCACTATTCTTTTTAGTGACTACCAGAATGATCCTCTTGCAGTGACATTACTTTAGAAGAGAGGTTAATTATCAACTTCCTTTTTAAGCGTATCTATCACAGCACCACTTTTAGTAATCTTTAATTAATACTTGCATAACCATTTCGCATTTCTATCAGAATGATAATTTATTATTACTAAATTAAGTTAAAGTTAGCATTATTGTTATTATTGTCCAAATTTCGTTTTTTTTTCTTTTGCACTTTTGTCACTTCTATTTATATTACCATGACTATCTGCTATAAGACTATCTCTATGACTTATAAACTATTATACTATATAAACCATTTAAACTTCTGATTATATCATCTAAGTAATTACTAAGGTATTTTCATTGCTTTGATTAAGCACATGATGTGGATATCACGTCCCAGGCCTTATCTAAGCAATTTCCCTGCTAACAGTATCTACAAATCAATTATTATGTCTTTCAATTTTATATAAAGCTTTTACAAACTCTAACCCTCCACTGATGCATAATTTAATGTATCTAACCTTGTACTACACCAGATTCAGTACTAGCTCTATACCCTTATCACTTGTCATGTTATGTCTCCTTCCACTAAGGATGAGTTTCTAAATTATTTAGCATATAAAATTTCACAGATCAATTATGTTCTTTTTGAAGAAACATAATTATTTATTCATTACTTTAATAGGAACATAATTCAAAAAACACTTGAATCAAGTGGCCTAAATTGTAAAAACCTTTATAGGTGGTTTTTTTGTAATCTTATATTTTTAAAAAACTTTTTTAATAATAAAGAACATTTTAATTATGCCCTTGTCTTTAATTTAGAAACCTATCTTTATCTTTCATCTATGTAATTCTTATACTAATAACAAGTTTTTCATATTTATCAGAAATCAATATAAACAATTTCAAAAATAAAAACCTATATAATAACATAATCTTTTATTATTAATAAATACCAAAATAACAAACATGTCTTATCAAACACCAACCAAAAAACAATTACAATATACCATTACTATCAAATAATAATTATCAAGTTTAAATGATTATTTAATATTCTTTTCTTTCTTAAACAGTAACTCGAGGGTGGTTTATATCAATAATAACTTAGAAATAATTTATATCAATTAACTTATATCTTATTTAATTAACTATTAAACAAATAATAAAAAAATGATTACCAATACTATTATTAATCTATTATCACTATTATATCTTTTCAATTATCACAAAATCTGTATTATTAATATTATTATATATTCTAAAGAGTAGCCTGGCTATTTAAAGAGTATAATATCATATATTTTGGAAAAATGGAATTATTAAAATAGTGTATTCAATAGGTCTTCTTTATTTTATAATTAGTTTTTATTATATTTTATACTTGTTTAGTACAGTTTCTCAATTATCAAACAAAAAACAACAAATATATTATCACTATTATTACCAATAAATTATTATTATTATATCTTACCAGCTATAAGAATCCATGTTATCAATACTATTTTATATTTTAAAGAATAATCTGGCTGTTAAAAAATATATTATTATATACTTCGGAGAGATGAAATTACTAAAATATTGTACCCAATGGGCCTCCTTTATTATATAATAATTTTTTTTTATATTTTATATTTGTTTAATACAATTTTTTTCTTATTTTTATTTTTTATACTTTTAATCAAAAAATTCTAAGTAAATAAATATAGCTGCTTATTCAGCTACAGTAGGTACAGAAAAGATCTGGACTTTTATTTCATTATACAAAAAAGTGTAATGACAATCAAATTCTGGATAAATCTATTTTTGGAATGAGTTATTTATATTAAATGACTCATATATACTGATTTATATAAATAACTTGACTATTTTAAGTTGCCAAATCAGTACTAAACATGAACAATATCATTCAATACTGATTTTGCTATACAAAGAATCATTGTAAGACAGTTTGGGATAATAGCATAAGAAAACCTATCGAAATTATATGAATTACAGGTTTTCTAAAGAATACAACATATTATTATATAAATCGACTAAAAAAAAGAAATACTCTTGTTCCACTTTCCATTTCTGAAAGATTCAAAATTCTTATGCCAAAAAAGTATTATCATATCAGGCAACTAATATAAGCAAATAATACAGTTACTGTCACTGAAACAGCTGCCATATTAAATAAAATCTACTCAACTTAAATATATTAGTTTGTACTATCCAGAAAGTTCTTAAAAAGAACCTCCAATATATTGTTTGCTGACCATTATACATTTCCTTTTTCTAACCCTTCCACATTGCTGCCTGTCTTGATTGGGCCCATGAATATAGGCAAGACAGATAGTCTAGTATGATTTTTTTCAACAAAACAATACTATAAATGTTTAGAAATATAACAAGTAAGATACTATTATAGAAGCCCATGTCTGCACTATAGCATGGTAAAACACCTATTCAAATTCATACATGGGAAGCATTTTCTGCACAGGGGCCAATCACACTAGTTTTATTTACAGAAAATTTTACCTTATAAAGATACTTTAAAATTCTTATAATATATTTTTTTTTCTAATGCTTAGTAAACAGGTCATGATTGGCATTTTCAACAGAACAACTCTCTTGTTCATATTGCTCAGGTTACATGTCAACTTTTTCAAGATTACTATGTTTGAATACTCAACCGGCCTTCAAATTCATTTGATCTGAATCCTATACAGAACTTATATATAGGCTATACTAAAAAATAGAATAAAGAAAACTATAAACAGTAGGCTTATAAAAAAAAACTTAGCACTATTGATTTTCAGTTGATTATTCAAAAAGAATGGAATAATTAAGATTAAGATCTCTATCTTAATTTAGCAGATAGTATGAAAAACCGTTTTGAACAAGTTATTGAAAGGGAGGGAAAAAATCTAATTATTAATATTTATGTATTTTTTTTTATAACAATTGTTATCATTTTTACAAATTTTTATATAAATAAAGTTTATTTTACAAAGTTGAATTGAAAAGTGATAAACCAATCATCTTACTGAACCAAAGTTAATGTTATTAAAGATATATGGAAATGTGTAAAACTTATTTGACCAAGATCTTCGCTTATTGACATTGCTAAAACTATCCAATTTTTATAAATATCACTACTTAATTGCTACTTAATAGTTACTTAATAGTCAAATAATAATAATAGAACAGTTACAGTAGTGTTAACTACTACACTACTGCATTTTATTATTACTAAATTGCTACTAAATTGCTACTGTATTGTTATTATATTGCTACTATATTGTTACTAAATTATTTTTATATTGCTAAATATGAATAGAAACTATATTATAACTTCTTTGCTACCATTCCAATAACTTTTACACTACCATTACATTACATATTGTTGTAGAATTATTATTGCAATTGTAATTGCTTTATTTCTATATTATCACTATTACATTACAATATAGTAATAGAATTATATTTAAATTGCTACTGTTACACTACTATTTTTTAAAAAAAATAATACTACTACTATATTGCTACTATATTGTTACTATATTATTACTACATTGTTAAAAAATAATTACTTTCAGTAAAGAATAAGCTTTCTCTTATTTTTCTATACCAGTTCTTCTCTTGATAATTCCAAGCTATATCTTATAGTGGCAATTATCCTTTTTTAAATGGTGTATACTTTAAAAGATAAGTTTATTAAATTTTTTAGGCATTTCAATTTTACTAATTGCTTTATTGTTTTGTATTGTATTATCTCTTGCTACTACTTTAATAATATGACTTCTTCTCTTTTGCTTTTTAATGTACTACTATTTATATCAATTATTTTAGAAAAACAATTAAGAGAAAATAGACTATCAGAACTAAAATAAGCTATCAAGTAAGTTCTCTAAACTTTTATAGCTATATTTTATATACTAATTGTTATTGATGCTTTGTATTTTCAGGATATATGATATAGTAATCATAGTATACAACTATATTATATGATTTTTTCCAAGCTAATAATGAGTTTTTTATTGGTTATGAGAAAAGTCTGAATTTTTTCTATGACCACTATATATTTAGTATATATAATATTGTTTTAAAATTTCCTTTTGATATTAGTTAGTTATAAATACAGTATGTAGGCAAGTTAGCATTTAACTTGTTGTATATATTGTATATAAGAGATGTTTTTTTTATTAGTGTATATAACTTTAGATATAATATAATAAATAAAGAAATAATATATTAAAAACTCTCTCCTGATCGTACCAAAACTACCAAATTAGGAAATACCCAAGAAAACAAAAATTTCGTCTCAAGGGAAAAACAAGGAGGAGGGAG
>CAJVPV010001148.1:0-17044 GCA_910591835.1 Acaulospora morrowiae
TCCTCTTTTGCAAGAAGAAGATAATTTAGGTTGATCACTTGTTATCTATAAATTGATGGAGTTAGTGTTGTTGTAATATTTGCACTGATATACCTGAATAAAGTTGTTTCTTGAGGTTTGGGATACTTGGAAGAGAAAAACTTGTTGAAATTTTTCCTTCTTGAAGAGATTTCCTAATAAGGAAATTGATGATTGATGGGAAAGAGTTTTTTAAATATTTACCAGTTCAAAAATAATATAATAAAAGATAAGTTGAGGCATTTAATATTAATTTGGTCAAGATTTTCTTCTTATTAACAAGCTTTTCTCTTCTTTCCCGACATTAGCTCTTCTCTTGATAACTCTAGACTATGTCCTATAGTAGTAATTATCCTTCCCTAGATGATGTGTATTTGAAAAGATAAGTTGTTAATTACAATATTTCTTTTTGGACACTTCTATTTCACCAATCATTTCTTTATTATTATAGTTCTTATTATTGTTCCTCTTATTATTATTATTTTGCTTATACATTGGCATCACTATTTATATTGTTCACACACTTAAGAAAAATATTAAAAACAATTAAGGGAAAATAGACTATCAGAGTTAAATAAACTATCAGGTAAGTTATCTAAGCTACTATAACTATATTTTCTATGTTAATTGTTATTAATACTTGCATTTCCAGGGTATGTGACACAACAATTACAGTACATCCATATCCCATAACTTTTATCAGGCTAATAGTATATACTACAAAATCTGGAAGTTTTTTATCAAGTGGAATATAATACTTTATAGGTCTTTCAGTTGGCTTTAACTATCAAATCTAGAGGCACAAATGTCAAACAAAATGCAATTCCTATAAAGTGGTCACAAATCTCCAAGCATGTCTGTAAATAAGAATGGAGACATTTCACAAATGAGCAACTCAAGCTTGGTTCTAGAATGCTGTTCTATCGATTCTCAATTCCAAAATTTGGAGTGTTGGAACCGACAGTTCATCCAATAAAACTAAATATTACACAAATTTTATATATAACACAAGCCAAACTCAGCTTGTGTTAAACTTGATTCTTTCTCATATAAAAAAATATCTGACAAAGAAATTTTTTATGAGGATAATGACTTTTTTAATAATTTTTCTAAAAATGAAAATGAAAACAAAAATTTATATAATGAAAATAGTCAATCTTTTTATGATATAAATTCAGAAATAATTGATTCACAAACTGTTATCTCTAAGAGTTCAATCAAAAATTCAGTATGGAAATATTTTGAAAAGAATCCATCTAATGTGCCAAATTACAATATTTGTAAAAAATGTTTTAACAAATACAAATTAACAACAAATGTCACTTCCTTAAGAAAACATTTAACAAAACATCATTTAAAAGCATCTACAAAAAAACAAAAAACCATATCTTTTAAAAAAATAGATCCTTTCAATGAGCAAGAGCAAAATGAACATGACATATATTTTATTCATTAATTAATTTGTGACCTTCAACCATTTACTATAGTAGATAATTATTATTTTAGAGCATTTATTAATTTTCTGTATTTACACTATATTATTCCTAATTGACATCAAGCTAAAGGTAAATATAAGCCAAGTTCAGCTTATATAAAAATTATTATTTATATTTAATTAATGAAATCTTTTAATTTATTAATTTAATAAAATTAATAATTAATGAATTTGTAAATCAAAGAGATAAAATAACTAGAGAATTCTATCAAATCCTAGGAAAATGTTTATTAACAGCTAATATGTGAACTTTAACTATAAATAGAATGGCTTTTTTGGGGCTCATTGCTTACTATATAGATTCTAATTGATGTTTTCATAACTTTCTTCTTGATATTATTCCTTTTAAGATTAATCACTCAGGAATAAATATTGTAAAAAAAATAATGAGAGTTTTAGAAAAATTCAATATTACTGAAAAAATTATTGCACTTATAACAAATAATACATTTGCAATACTAGTTTATGAAAAAGAAATCACCTTAAATCTTGATGATAAATTTTCATTACTTATTTTTTCACATTATCATTATGCAGCACATATCTTAAACTTAGCAGTACAACAAGGATTAAAATCATCCAATAATATTATTAATAAAATACATACTTTAATGAGCAAACTCAAAAATTTTACTTATTTTTGTGATGATTTTCGTCTCTTATGTGAAGTTAAAAAAAATAATTATTTCAAGCCTATTTTAAATATTAAAACATGTTGAAACTCAACATATTATATGTTGAAACACTTTGAAATACTTCAATCAGCTTTAATTTTATTGACAGCAGATCATCAATTCTTTGATCTTTCTTTTCTTTTTTTTTTTTTAAAGTAGGTAAACATCATTTCTTTATTTTATTTGTATATAACAAGGTATACATCATGAAAGAAACAACATCTCTCATATGTTGATACAATGAGTTAAATGCTAGCTTGCCTACAGTAACTATACAACTAATATTGAAAAGAAAATTTAAAACAATATATTTTGCCGTGTGGCACTGAGCAGCTATAAATACCTACTCAGTATTAGGGGAATTGTGTTTGGAAGAGATGAGATTAATTTTTGAATACATTTGTTATAGTTATAATTACATTGAATAAAAGAGTTGACAACAATTGTCGGTAGGTCTATGATGGTTTCATTTTGGATATTATTGGAGTGCGAGTTTCTGCTAGAAGTGGTGTGATTTCTTTTTGATTTGGCTGAATTGGTGGTGTTTAGTAATTCATTTGGTTTCCATTTAATACCTGTAAGGGGCAAGGTGTTGGCGGTATTGCATTATAGTTTCCAGATTGAGTTATACAATTGAATTAGGAATTCAATTGACGCCTTGACCCAGTTGATGGTGTCTATTATAGAGAATATTCTATCAGTTATGCCACATGATAGTTCCACAACTTGCCATATATAAGAGATTGGTCTGGAGTTTTTGTCTGGATGAAGAATTTGGTTGATGTTGTTTATGATTTGACTGGCCTCTTCTGAGGCTTCAAAACATTTAAAGATGTGCTGGATGTCTTCAGTGTGGAGTTTACATCTTGGACAACACCTATTTGGATATTAATCAGGATGATGTTGATGAAGCGTTTGATGAGTTGGAAGTGTTCCTAAGAGGAGTTTGATTCTGAATGCTATTAGATTGCTATAGCTGTTGTTGTGTACCCTTTTGATATTTTTATTGAACTGATTAATGATTTTTAAACCATGTGGAGTATGATGCTATTCAAAAGTTTTGAGAACTAAGGTGCTTTCACAAATCATATAATTTCTAGTAATACTGAAGATTTTTTTGCACCATCTAATACTGCTGCCTAAACATGTGTTGTGGATTAAAAGACTCTCTACAAAGTGTGGTGAGTAGTTGCTCCATTGAATTGTCTTGTTTGTAAATGGTCTGAACTTAGGTTTGGTATATATGACTTTTATTGATTTCTGTTTCAGAACTTGGTTTATTTGCTGAATTAAAGAAGAAAAGTTAATTTTGATCATTCTTCTCAGATGAATTGTTACTGGTTGAAGGATTTTTTTGTTATTTCTGATTTCAATGGTATTGCACTGGGAGCTCCATTGAGTAATATCAAGTATCACTAGTAGAATATTGCCAGGAGCTAAGTAGATATTAAAGAGTTCTATCTTGCACTTGTTGATGACTAGATAGTTTTTATAAGATTGGATATGGTAGTGTTGATGATGCCCCACTTTTTGAAGTGATGCTCTGAGAGATAGGTTGTTGTTGATGTTGATTGATTGGAGAGTTTGTTTGCTTCTGCATGGTGAGTTGATAGTTTCGTCAATAATGTTTAATAGTTGGTACTATACATGTTACTGAAATTCGTAGATCCTTGATGCGATTGACGCAATTATTTGACGCAATTATTTGAGTCACTATTAAAACATATAAATAATTGAGTCATGATACAATTATTTTTGAGGATTTTGGGAATTGAGTCAACAGCAAAATAATTTATGCCACATGTATAGTCGGTACTTATTGATACTGAATAGATTAAGAGATATCCATAAAGTTGATGCTGTTGAGCTTGTGAATATTTTCCAGCAAAAGCCATGTGATTGTGTACCAGCTGGGCATCCTGGACACCTAAGGAGATTGTTAGTTAGATCTATTGTGAAATGCTTCCCTTTGAGCATCATTTCTTCTTGCACTAATGATCGTCTCTTGTGGATCTTAACTATTGCATTTGAGCCATGTATAAACCAAAATATTGCTCTGGGATTTGGTATTGGACCATGTGATCCTATGAGATTCTCACTATTTGCAAAGGTTTTGAACCAATTTGATTCTGGGCCAAGACGAATTATGCCTATATGTGAGGCAAGTTGATGCTATATAAGTTTGATAGTACTGCTAAATTTCAGTAACTGATTAGTAAACTTCAGGTTGAGTGTGTTTGTTATATTTATTGCTGTTTTTTTGGATTGGGATTGTAGACCTGTAAATAGGAAGCCAATTGAGTTCTCTATGTTGTCCCAATGGAACATACATTCCGTTGGACATATGTGAATCTTGAAATCTTTGGCTACTCTTGCTATATAAAGAATCTAATTATCTTGACTAAATTTTTCTGGGTCGCATATAGGACAGAACCATATTGCCTCTTTCATTTGGATGAACTGGATGTCTTGTATAGTGTATTTCTTAACAGATGAAATGGCAAGTTTGGATATGAGGTTTCCTACCAATATGGTTTTTTGCCTTTCTTCTATTGCTGATAGGTTGAGACCACTTTAGCTGATTAATATTGTGTTGAAATATTTGGAAGAGATTCTATAAGCTGACTTTATAAGCTTGTTGATTTTGGTTTGGAGCTGTTTAAGATTTGTTTGGTTGAGAAATGATGAGAGCAGGAAGTATTCGAGTTTCCCCATGATTATCCAATCACTGATTTGCTACTTGATCTCTCCTTTCCAATTGCGTTTGGACAGCTTGTCAATAATTTGAGTTGATGTTTGAATGAAGGCTTTCCTGTTTGTCCTAAGAAATCTCCTGGGGGAAATTAGTGTGCCAAGATATTTCACACTCTTGTAGAGTTTAAGGATTTGGATTTGGTGGTTGTCAAATTTGATTGTTTCTTGGGTGCCACGTTTAATCTTAATGTTATTAATGATTTTGGTTTTGTTCTTGTTGCATATAATACTATTGATTGCAAAAAACTGATCAGTTGTTGCAAAAAGGTCCTCCAACCCTTGCTTGGATTCAGCAATAAATGCTAAATCATCCATATAGGCTAAGGTGTTGGAAGCGATATACCCTTGGACTGAATGGTATTGAACTAGTTTGGTAACAAAGGGATTATAGAAGATGACCCAAGTAATGGGTAACAGGGTTTTGTCTTGTTCTACTCCATTGTTAACGATAAATGATTCAGTGGGTTCAAAGGGTATATTGAAAGAAATTTCTCTGTTGCTGAGGATGTTTATGAGAAGGTTGCTAATTTGGTTTGAACAGCGGATTCTTTCTAGGGACTTTTTAATTGCTGATATAGGTGCTGAGTCGAATGCCTTTGCTATATCTAGTAAGGCGAACCAAAATTCTTTGTTTTTGACATTAGCTGCATGGAGAGCTGAGTTGACGATTGTTAATGGCTCCATGGTGCTCTGACCTAAGAGACCAGCACAGTTGTATTCAGATAGAATATTGTTTTCCCTGATTATTTTGGTTAATCTCTTATTGATTATGCCTGTAAATACTTTTCTTGTAGAGTCGACAAGAGAGATAGGTCTGGTATCGTTTATTTTATAACTCCAAACTAGTTTCTTTGGGATAAGAGTAACAATGGTTTGTTTCTATTGTTCGGGTATGTTGGCAGATTGTAGGATATCATTAAAGATGGATGTCAAACAAAGAATTGTTTCTTTCCCTATAAGTTTGATAATATCGTAGCTGATCCCTGATTTTCCTGGAGCTTTATGTCTGAAAAGATTGCGAATAACTTCTTTAATAATAGGAGGTTCGAGAGGGGTTGTTAGTTCAATATAAACTTCTTGATTTACTGTCTTTGGTGAATAAATTTCTTCCCAATTTGGGTGATTGCTAAGGTCAAAGTTTCTTGATTGTAAAACATTTTTGAAATATTTATTAATTGTTTCTTGAATTAGATCTGGATCATTCTCTAGTTGGTTATCTGAGTTATATATCTTATAAAGGTCAATCTTGGGTTTAATTGTGCCAAGGGCTTTCTTGATATAGCTTTTTGGTTTGCTATAAAAGTTCTCCATCATGTTTTCTAAGTTTAAGCAGTATTCTTCGATCGCTTCTTGTTGTGATTGAATTAGAGCTTCCTTAATTAGAAGTTTCTTTAGCTTCTGGAGGCCTTTGATTAATATGTTAGAGTTGTGATTGGAGATCTCATAAAGAGATAAGAGTTCTTGATCAAGGAGGAATGGGGATGGATAGTTGTTTTTAAGTTGAATCATTGTCTTATTGATTTTCCTAGTTTGTTTTTTAAGTTTTCTCTTGGCATTAGTGTGATAGTCTTTCTTGATGAAGTTGACTCTGGATTTCTTAATATGTTTGTTAAGAGTGTTGATGCAGATGTTATGAAAGTTATGCCAATTGGGTAATGGTAGAAGTGTGAGCCATGAGTCTAATTCCTTTGTGAATTCTAGGATGTTTTCTTTGAGAGTCTTTTCTAGGTCAAACTTGAACTTTGGTTTAACCTTTTTGAATTCGAAATAGTCTATTTTTATTGATACTGCTCAATGATCTGTTGGAATTAAGTCGACTTCCAGTACTTCATACCAAATTACCTTAGGAGCGAGATTTTTTGACACCCATATTTGGTCTATACAGGAAGCGCTGGTAACAGTAAAGTGTATAAATGCTTTGCTGTCATACTGTTGTCCTATATCTATATAGTTAGCAAGATGCTTATATACTAGTTGTTTGTGATGTGAGGTTTTGGCTTCAATGAAAGGGCTGTTTTTGGAGTATGAGTTGAAGTCTCCGGCAATTAGATGATGAAGTTTGTTATGAACAGCATGTTTGATTGCTTGATGAATTTGTCTAATGGCTGGGTCTCTTTCTTTTTTTTCATGTGAAAGGTAGACCATGGTGAGAAGAATGTTTACTTTTCCTTTGAATTTCAAAACAATTGAGGAGCAGTATTCAGATACATCACATATTTTGAATATGTGTGGTGATAGATCTTTGCCAATGACTATCATAATGTCATTCTTTGAAGTGTTGAATTTGCCAAAGATAATGGCTCTTCCATTAATGTTGGTTGGGTAAAAGTCTTCTTTTTTGAGTTTTGTTTCAATACACAGAAGAATTGATCTGCTGTCTGTGGTATTGATTAATGCTTTAAGTTTGGCTGGGTCATTAAGATCTCTAGTATTGATGGTAATAATTGTAATGAGGTTTTGGATGTTATTGGAATTGTCGTGGTTGGATGAAATGAGTGGTGTTGTTTGGATATGGGAATTGGTATATGGGAATGAAGTAATGGTTGGAATAACTGTTTCAGAGTTATTATTGTTTGTACTTATTATAAGATTAGACTAAGAAAGAAATAAGATCAAACTCCAGTTTGGGGAGCATCTCTTTAATAATAAGAGATTCAGGGAGTTTAGAGAAGTAAAAGGTTTGATGTAGTTGATATATGTGAGTTGAAAAGAAGTCATTGTCAATCAAAGGAAACTCAATTGGCATTAGGCTTTTGTCTTTTAGGATTCTGTTAATTTCTTCAGGACTTTCTGGTAGGTTGATGCGAGGGTTGACAAATCAACTTTCTGGAATTCTCTGAAATTCATAATGGTTATGTAGACTTTTGATTTTTTCTTTAAAGTCTAGGTCACTGTATGATAAATGGTTAATATTCAGGCTTGGATCAATATTCTTCAGTTTTGATGGGAGTTTGGATTTGTTAGTCTGGGATATTTGTGAATCAATCCAGTGTGGTCCAAGAGGCAACAAAAACTGGTAGTTGTCCCTGAGATTTTTAATTAAGAATTGCATATCATGATAATTTGTAATAGGAATTTGAATTTCTAGTTTGAGTTTGTATCCATTAATGATTGATGAAAATGTTGGAAGAAGGCTTTTGTGCTTGAAAAAGTTAGAGGGAAGTTGTTCAAAGAAATATTTGGTTCTAAGGTTTTTAATAACTTCTTTGATATTATAAATAGATGTGTCGAGTGGGAAGAGATGTGTGAACTCAGGTTCTAGTTTGTTATGAGAAGTAGAGAGGGGAATTTTTGAGGGTGGAAGATCAAAGTAAGTGGATGAAATTTTGGATGGGATTGTAAAGAACCTCCTGAGTTTCCTGATCATATCATCTAAATTTCTAAGGTCTTTTCTTTTTTTGATTGGAAAGAGATGTGCCACTTCTCTAAAAAGGTTATTTGGTTTATCAGGTAAGTCAGGAAGTATTGAAAAGTATGAGTCTGGAAGGAAGTTAAATTTGTAATAAGTGTGGAGAAAGCCTGCTACACTTGCTGTGATGCTTCTGTCCACAATTGGAATTTTGTGTGGTATCTTGATTTTTATTTGTGCCAGGATCAAGTCTGGAGAGAGAGGTAGTTCTGGTAGGTTGTCCTTAAACATTTTCCTATTCTTTTGTAACAAGTCGTAATAGACTAGTTTGTTACTGTTATTGGGCCAACACAAAAAGTTGCATCCATATTCTATAATTTGTGTTAAAAGGTGTGAATTGAGATCGAAGATATTGATATATTTTAAGTAGGCAATAAAGAGGCTAGCATTTAGGAGAAGTCTGATCTTGGATCTAACTTCTCTGTTAAGCTCTACCACTTTGTGTTTTGTTCGGTAAATTCTTTGAAATCTACCTTCGAGTTTTTTATATTCTTTCTAATGGCTGTCTTTGAGATCTGTTATTCTGCTGAAGTTAAAGAAGTTTCTATCTCTTGTTTCAAATTTGATAAAAATAGCTAAGCGGAGTTTTTATCTAACTCTTTCTCTTAGGTGTCTGTTGATCTCTAATAAAAGTTTGATCAATTCATCTGAATCAGTTCTTATGGAAGAGAATCTTGAGGCCCAATAGATAATGTTGTAGTGTTCTGTAATAAGTTCATTGGGAATATTGAGATTTTCTTTGTCCTCATTTTCAGTATTGATTGTTATATCGTATTTTTCAATTCCAGAGTCCTTCAATATTAGGTTCTTTTCATATGCCCATAGTCTCTTGGTGGCTGCTTCTATTTTCTCTTTGTTGTCACCTTTGTTTATTAAGTTTAAGTATACATTTCTTTGTCTATGTGTAGGAGTCTTAGCATGAATTGGTGAAGGGGAACAAGATTGAAGGAAAACTGGATTGGTATATTGTTGTGAGGTTATGGTTATAGAGGGAATGTCAGGATTGTTTGGTGGAGGAGCATTGGTTTTGCCCTTTTCCTCTTGATAAATGTATGAATTTAGGATATTGCCCATTTCTAAGTCTTCTGGGATGGGAAAATCTAGATTGATGGATATTAAATGATCATCTTTGTGTATATCTTGTACAGATAGTTAAGATTTATTGGTGGATATATTTGATAAGTTCAACTACAGAACTTCTGATTGATAGCTGGTTTTTGATTGGTTGGGATCTGAGGTTATTTGAGGATTCTAATTGGCGATTGTCTTGTTTATTGAATCATTTTGAGATTCTTCTTCTTCTTCAAAAAGCAAAACACTTCTTTCAGTATTTGGAGTTTGTGATGTAGATAGTAGCTGGTTGGTTTTCCCTAGTTGGTATGTTGTTGTGAAAGTAAATGTTTTTTTCTTTTTCGAGTTTTTGTTGATTTGGATTATATTCCAGGGGATATGCTTGAAGTAGTTCCATCCTTTTGCTAGAACCACTTGAAGAACTTTGTTTTTAAGCTGGCCATTTCTTGCAAAAATCTCTTGAAGAGAGTTATAAAAGTCTAGAAATTCGTCAAGCTGTTGAAGAAATTTGTCCACAAGAATTGAGACTTGTATCACGAGATTGCTTGGGTTTTCTGCAACTAAGAATTCAATCTGAAAGATTAAGAGACTTGGGAAGTCTAGCCTAGTGACATTTGTAATTGGAATAAGCCACTTGGTAGAATAGTTGTTAAGTAAAGGAATTGTTGATGTTCTGGAAGGTTCTATAATTATGACTTCTTTATTTTCATTCTGGTAGATTATGGATACTTGGCGTTGGGTTCTGTTTATAAGAATAATATCTAGAAGAACATTCTTGTTATTTGTGTTGGGTAGTATTACTGGTGGCCGGCTTTCCATATTTGAGGATGAGCCTGGATTCTGCTTAGCCATAATTATTAAAGTCATGTGTTACGTGGTTGATGTTAAGTATTGTTGTTGTGGTGGTTATGTTTGTTGTATACGTGTTTGGTATATGGAGACTGTTGTTTTTGTGTTGATATATTTGATGTGTTGTGCTAACAATGTATTTATTTCTGGCACATTCGTCTGGTTTGTTGTTTGTATGGTAGACGCGTCTATATTGTTGACATGTTATAATTTTTGTTGGATGTGTTTTAATATATTTGACGTGTTGAGTATACGTGTTCTGATATCGATCACTTGCTGGGGTAAGCTGGATCTGGTTTTTTCTTAGGTTAGAAAAATTATTCGCATGACTTGAGTTGTTGATAATATTGAAATTGTTGTTGTTGTTATTGTTGAGTTCTTTTTCTTGGATTCCCTTGAAAAGATCTGGTATTCCTTTGTTCTTGTCTGGTGTCTAGATTGCTTGATTTATCAGGTGAAATCTGGCTGGCCAAGATCCTTCTAGTGTCTAGGGAGGTGCAGAATCTTGTACATGACTGGCTGGAAACTAGGAGGGTTGATGCTAACTTTTCTAGAAGCTTACTGTGAATTATAAAACTTGTGCTTTTCCCTTTTTCTTAAAGGTTTGTTTCTTTGAAGAAAAAGGAATCAAGCAAAGTTGTTAGTAGTAAAGTTGCTCTGCAAGGTAAATTTACCTTCCTGGACAGTTGCTCTGTTCTTTTAGTTAAGGTTTCTTGAGTTGTTTATGGATTTCTTGTACTAAAGAATTGTTTGTGTGAAGGTGTTCTTAAAATTACCAAAAAAGGCAATTTTTTAGAAACTGATGATTTTTTCTAATAATACTATTTTAATACCAGTTCAATACTTAAATTTACTATAAATTTATATAAGTGTGTTACAATTTATATATAAAATTTACTATAGATTGGTACTAGGGCTCTTAACAATATCACTTCAATACCACTTTGATACCAGTTCAATACTTAAATTTACTATAAAAACATATAAGTAGATTACAACCCATATATTAAATTTACTATAGATTAGTACTATTTCAATACCATTTCAATACCAGTTCGATACCAGTTCAGTATTTTTTTGGAGTCCTAATTAGTACTATTCAATACCAGTTCAATACCAGTTTGGTATTTTTTAGAACCTTAATAATTTTACAAGTAATTATTAATTATTATCTGTGTATAATATATTCCTTTATTTATTGTATAGTCAAATAATTCTTTAAAATTCATTACAATTGTTATATTATTAAATCATAATTTGTTATAATATAGAAAGAGAACAAAAGTTTCCAAATGGTTTTTTAAACTTCAATTTACTTGTGTTTTTGTAATTAAATAAAGTTATATAAGTTAACTATATATAGTATAATAATATAATTACTAATATTTTTGAAGTTACATATAAAGTTATTTTTTTTTTAATTCTGCAATCAGGTTGGTATTGTTTATTTATTAAATTATAAAGAATTATTACAAGTTGAGAATGCATACAAAGTATAAATTTCTTCAACCCAACTCATTTGTTGATAGCCAAAGCCTCTAGATATGATTTATGGAGGTGATATGTTGATCCTCTATCGGATGGAATTAAGATCCTGAACTTCCAATAGAATTAAACCCTGCAGATCACCTCTATAATCATGACTATAAACCCAAATTGTGTCACTCCCTCTTGTAGTTACTATGCAAGGAAAAAAAGGAATAAAAAAAATTTTTTTGGACAAAAAAATAAAAAAAAATTATCATCTATTCTAACTATCATTAAAGAAGTTATCTCTATGAACTTCAAAACCCAAGCTTCTTATGATTCTTCACTTCTTACCACCTGTAGCCAGACAAATTGTTTAATTTCCATTGGAGTAGTTAATATCCAAGAACATTTAAGAGTACTTTCAAGAGAATATTTCTTGAAATTTTATACTTGAAGACTTCTAACCAGAAAGAATGTTAGTTTTCTATTATTGATTTTTCTTCCAAGTCATATCTTTTGGGATTATTGTTTCATTCAACTGGTGGATAGTTTTAAGATTCCTTTTTCCAACTATTTTCAGGATAAATATTGATACTTCAACTTGTTACCAGATTGGGATAGGACCTAGATCTTGTTGCCACTTTTTGTTCTTAAGAAAGAATAGAAAATAAAAAAAATAAAATAAAAGAATGGGAACAAAAAGAAGTCATTTCTCTTTTACTCACAACTTCAATTTCACCTAGTATTCCTATATTACTTCTTCAACTAAAAACCATTCAACTCTTTCAGGAACCAATTACATCATTGGTTTGGTATTGTGCGACTAGGAACATGTGAGGAATATGTATCTTGTTTACTTTTTCTGTGGCTAATATGATCAACCAATCTGTGACCTTAACTAATCATCTTTCAGGAAATCCAGTGTAACCAAAAATTTAGAATTAAACTAAGGTAGGCAAAATTCTCCAGAAAGACCAGGAAAAAAGAAGACCCACTTAAGAAAAAAGAAGTAAAAAGTCAAAGAGATAATAAAAAGACTGGAGATTTTTTTATTCTTGTTTCTCTAGATTCTTGAATCTTTTGAGAATCTTTGAAGTATATTTTTTCTTGTCAGTTTTCTTTCTATAAAAATGTCTTGCTATAAACCTTTTAGGTAGGTTTCTTATATTTAGTTGCAAAAATAAACAAGAAAAGTGTTTTGAAAAAGAAAAATAAAACAAGTAATAGCTTCTGCTCATTCTGCTGGTTAGAAAACCAATGTTGTTAAGGAGAGTGTATAGACTTTATTATCATAAAGACATAAAATCTTTTGAGAACTTTTTTTTTGAATTGGCAAAAAGATCAGCAAAAAAAGTTTTTTAGTTACATATAAAGTTATATGCAAAGTATATTAAAATATACTTTATATAGTCAGTCTTTATAAATTAAATTGCGTTACGATTGTCAAAGTTTCCAAACAATTTTTTTTCTTTCATTTTGTTATTATTTATATATAATAAAAACAGATTTGTATTGTCTAAATATAATTACTATTTATAAATAATAAAAACAGATTTAAATACAAATACTATTTATAAATAAACTTTTGTTAACTAATAAAAAACAATTATCTGTTTATTCTTAAAAAAAAATACTATAGGACATAAGAAAGAATTAAGTGCAATTTAATATGAAGCTATACTTTACAATTATTAATATGAAGACTTATATCACACTATTGTTAAGAATATCAATTGTAATTCATTTATAGTTTATAATACTCTTAAGTGATATACTGAAACAGAATTAATAGAGTTCAAGACACATTTTGGCAGATTACATTTGTTTGAAGCTCCTCAACTTAAACAGTTTAAACAGGTAGTAATAAAGAATTAATAACTTTGCAAAACTGAAATTCAGGTGTTTTGAAAAAAAAAAAAGGTCAGCTTGTTTCTATATGTATCTTAAAATGTTTGCTTTATTTATTTGAATTAAAAAATTATATAGCATAACAAAATCTACTTCTTATATCAGCCAACAAAAAGATATAGTTAGCATAATATTTAAATTATGCAAATTGGATAAAAAAAGATTGGACAAAAGTATTGTGAAGTAATAAATTAATATTTACTCAGTTCTAACAAAGTCACTATAGTAGAGTATAGTATAAATCAAAAGATAAATAGTTTCTTTTATA
Source organism: Acaulospora morrowiae (assembly GCA_910591835.1). NCBI lineage: Eukaryota > Fungi > Glomeromycota > Glomeromycetes > Diversisporales > Acaulosporaceae > Acaulospora > Acaulospora morrowiae. Next base: position 13,917 of record CAJVPV010001148.1, read on the forward strand.
TGTTTCAGCCATATATATTGAAATTATTTTTTGTGACAAAAAATTAGAACCACTTGTACCATTATTTGATACAATAACTGGTGCTTCTTATATAAAGGTTCTTTGCAAATATGTTATATCAACTATAAAGTATATGTTTCCAAAAAGTAAAAACTGATTTCAAGAAGACAGTGCTTGTTCTTATATATTAAAGGTTGCAACTATACATGTTTTCTTATTATCATAAAAGGAAATTAGATTGATAATATTATTCTAAATTAAATATAATTCCCAATTATTTACTAATTATTACTTAGTAATATGAACATAATATGGTTTTTGAAAAATATTTAAATTAAATATAAATATATATATAGTTGCAACTGTATTTAGTATATAAAAAAATTTGTACAAGTTGCCTTGGCCTGTCCAAAGTTTGAATCTCAATTCAATTAAGAACTTGTGGACTTTGATTAAACAGAATATTTGTAAACAAAAAAAATAATTATTCAGTTTTACTGAGCTTAATAAGTATATTAAAAAGATATGAAAAATGATTCCATAAAGTATGATTATAAATTTAGTTGATAATATATCAAGACATATTTAAGCAGTAATTGTAGCAAAAGATGATATTACTAAATATTAGTTTAAAAAAATTTTTTTTAATAAAAAATCTTTTCTTTATATAGACATTAATCATATTTTAATATAATATAAATAGAAATTTTAATTTATTAAAGCTGATTTACTTTATATTGATTTGATAATATGTATTAAAATAAATTATATTCTGTTATAGTTAATCTATTTGTAAAATACAACTTAATGTATATACTATATATATAATATAAGTTATATATTTTTGAAATTTTTTTAACTGGTATTTTAACTTATAATTAAATAAAAAAATTATTAAATTTTTATAAAATTTTATTCAAATATATTTTAGAATTTAAGAATAAAATGATATAAATTTTATTAAAAAGTATTTATTTTTTAAAATTTTAGATGATATATAAAAATCTAAAAAAAATTTTTTTTAAACTGTTACAAACAATCATATTTTTAAAAAAATTTACTAAGTTATTTTATAAGTAAAGCTTAAATAAAAATCTTTTAAAAAACTTAAAGAAAATAAGTTTTAATGTTTATATAAAACAAATAAGTTTTTATAAAATAATAAAAAAAAACCAAACTTTTTTTATATTTTAAAAATATTTTTTATGTTAAATTTTTATATTAAAAAAATCAAAAATTTATGTTTAAAAAATGTTTTAAAAAAATTTTATAAAGATATTTTATAAGTAAACTTTTTTTTTAGATTATAAATAAATGATTTATAAAATTTAATATAAAATAAATAATTTATCATTGTTTTATTTATTTATTTATTTTTTTTAATTCCACAATCAGATTGGTGTTATTTATTTATTAAATTATAGAGAACAATTATACATACAAGAATACATGCAAAGTACAAATTTTCTCAATCCAACTTATCCATCGACAGCTAAAGTTTCTAGATACAATTTATAAGAGTGATATATTGTTTCCTTAAAGGATGAGATTAAGATCCTAAACTTCCAATAGAATCAAAACCTGCAGATCATTTACACAGTTACAACTAGGGTTCTGAAAAAGTACCGAACTAGTATTGAACTGGTATCGAAATGGTACCGATCTATAGTAAATTTAATATATGGGTTGTGACCTACTCATATGTTTTTATAGTAAATTTAAGTATCGAACTGGTATCGAAGTGGTATCGTTAGGAGCCCTAGTTATAACCATAAATTTAAATTGTGTCACTTTCCTCTTGTAGAAACTACACAAGGAGAAAAAGGAATAAAAAAAATTTTTTTGATAAGAAAAAAAAAAAAAAAAAGCTATTATCTATTTTAATTATTATTAAAAAGATTATCTCAGTAAATTTAAAATCCAAGCCCCTTATGATTTCTCACTTCTCACCACTTGTGGCCAGTTAAACTGTTTAATTTCCAATGAAATAGTTGATGTTCAAAAATATTTAAGGCACTTCCAGAAGAATATTTCTTGAAACTTTATACTTGAAGACTTCTAATCAGAAAGAATATTGATTTTTTATTGTTGATTTCTCTCCCAAGTCATGTCTTCTAGAATTATAGTTTCACTTAATTAGTGAATAGTTTTATATCACTTTTTCCAACCATTTTTGAAATAAATATCAATACTTCAACTTGTTACCAGATTGGGATAAGACCTAGATCTTGTTGCTACTTCCTGTCTTCAAGAAAGAATGGGAAAGAAAAAAAGAAAATAAAAGGATGGAAACAAAAAGGTGTTACTCCTCTTTTACTCACAACTTCAACTTTACCTAATACTTTTATACTACTCCTTCAACTAAAAACTATCCAACTCTTTCAGAAACCAATTACATCATCGATTTGGTATTGCACGACTAAAAACATGTGAGGAGTACGTGTTTTGTTTACTTTTTCTGTGATTGACGTGATCAACCAATCTGTAACCTTGACCAATCATCTTTCAGGAAATCTGGTGTGACCAAAAAATTCAAGATCAAACTAAGATATGCAAAATTTTTCTGAAAATCAGAAAAAAGGAAGCATGCTTGAGAAAAAAGAAGTGGAAAGCCAAAGAGATAATAGGAAGACTGGAGATTTTTTTATTCTTGTTTTTCTAAATTCTTGAATCTTTTGAAAGTTTTTGGAGGATATTTTTTCTTGTCAGTTTTTTTCTAATAAAGATGTTCTTGCTGTAGACCTTTTAGGTAGGCTTCTTGTATTTAGTCACAAAAATAAACAAAAAAAGTGTTTTGAAAAAGAAAAATAAAACAAGTAATAGCTTCTGCTCGCTTGGCTAGTTAAAACCAGTATTGTTTTTAAGGAAAGTGTATAGACTTTATTATTATAAAGACAAAAAATCTTTTGAGAATGTCTGTTTTTTGGGTTGGCAAAAGGATTAGCGGAAAGAGTTTTACTTCTCATATTTACTTATTACATACATTTTATTTTATTCTTAATAAATTATTGGCAATTCTTTAATATCTATATTCTATATATATTTATCACATATAGTGTTAAAGGTAAAAATAGTAATACAAAAAGATAGATAAATAAGAAAAAGATAATTAGATCTATTTGATATAA
>CAJVPV010001149.1:0-17036 GCA_910591835.1 Acaulospora morrowiae
GAAAAAATCCCGTACAAACCCACCCAAATATTTACTTTTTAAATTGTCCAATCGAATACAATGCTATGATTTTTTTTAAGAATCACTTTCCTTTGGAAATTGATGATCAAAAAAAAAAAAAGAAACAAAGAACTTTGTTCTCGGTGACTGTTTTTTTTTTTTTTTTTTGGCATAATCAATACACCACAAGTTGAACGCCTCCATGTCGTCAACAAACCTCATCACTCGATGGCATCCGGTCGTTCCTCAGTAAAACCTGGCGTCAAGCGCCCGTTGTCGTGGCACCACTTTTACAAGATGAATTTGGTGCGATGGTGGCAAGGCTTGAGCATACCTTGGCGGGGGGGCATTGGCGAATTGCTTGGGTGAGCCGGGCAACGGAATCAATATCCTTTGAACCGCTTTCTGCGGTTCTTTTTGATGTAATTGATTGTAGTATCCTCTTTGGGAAAGATGATATTGTTGTTGTTGATATTGCGCCTGTTCGGCGGGATGAAAGACATTACGATGCACCTGTACTGGAATGAGGATCTTGTTGAAATCATGCTTTGAAGGGTATTCCTGTTGACGTTGGTGGTAACCTTGATAATAATGTTGCTGTTTCTGTTGTTGTTGTTGTTGTTGTTGTTGTTGTTGCTGATATTGCCGATGCTGCTTCTGGAATGGTTTCTGTTGTCGTTGGTAGTTATGATAATTTTGTTTTTTGTTGTAATTGCCATTCGGTTTTCCACGCGGCTGGTTCTGCGGGAAAGACTTCCCGGTAGGTGAAAGAGGCACCTTTTGAACAATATGATAGACGGGCGAAGAAGGAGGTGAGTAGGGTGGCGGAGGAGAAGTGGGTCTCTCGCTCTCGTCTTCCTCGTAATCAAAATGATCATTGCCACTGATGGTCGCAGCTGAGTTGGAGTAAGTGACGTCATCGCCAGCATCAGGTCTCGCCACATTCACAACCTTCACACGGACGCCGTTACCAGCGACACCGATGTTGTTCGCGAGTTTACCACATCCAATGTTCATGTGGGCGGAATTTCTCTTAGCCAACAGGAGCTCCTCGTAAAAGGCCATCTTACGTTCAATAAAGGTATTAATCAACACCAATTTACGTAGAGTGCTGGTATCCTTGCGTATGGTGGTGGCCTGGTTGGCGTTATTGGAACCGATGGACTTTATCTTTACAATGGAGAGTTTATAGATGTAGGTAAGATCAATCGAGGATGTTTGGGATGCCATTTTTTGGTATTATGGAGAGTAAGAAAAGGAAACAGAAAAACAAAGAATAACCGAAAATGTTTGGAAAATTAAGAATGCAAAATGTAAAAAAAAGAAAAGAAAAGAAATGTTTTTTTTTGAGATGCAGGGAAGAAGAAAATCACAAGGGGAATTCTTTGTTCAAAAGAAGTCAAGGCAAAACAAAGCCGGCTTTGTATTTATTATAGTTGCAAGGGTGATATTTCAGTATTTCAGATATATCGCAGGGACCTGATAAAGATCGGGTTTGAATCAAGTAATTGCAAAAAAGAAAGGAGGAAAAAATAGATATATTAAGTGAGACGGGACCAAGTCACTGCTACTAAATCGAAGAGCAATTGATATCGTCGTTTGCTTATGATAAACGAATTTCTATTCGTTCTCCCGGGGAAAAAACCAGATTGTTATTTCAGAAACTTGTTTACGGTTATCGCAATGCCTTTTTCGTTGTGTCAAATAATGGAAAAATTCAGAGGAACGGAAGATGGATGCAAGCAGTCAAGGTGACTAATAATAACCTAGAGAAGAAAGAGAAAAAAAAAATAAATCTTTGTTCAATCCAAAGAGATTGATCGATATATATATATCCGTGCTGTTGAGTTTAAGATGCTTTCTTTGTGATTTGTGACAATGAGGTAGCCCAATTGTAGATTAAAAGTTTCCAACAAATAATCCAACGAGGCTTTTTTTTTTTTTTGCTTGTGTTGAGTATACAATATATATATATATATATAAAAATAATAATATAAAATAAGTGATGAGAGGGGGTGTTAAATTAATGGGGGAAAAGTTCGCTAGGGGGAAAGAAGAAAAATCTTTTTCATAAGAAAATAATGGAGAAACAGAAAAAGAAGAAGAAGAAATAAGAAAGAAAAAAGAGAAAAAAAAAAAGTAGAATTTTTTTAAAGCATTGAAATTGGGTGGTTTTGTATATTTATACAAAAAATTTCCCCTTCGTCGGTCCCATCTTCAATTACGGTGGTGCGATTGATTGATTGATGTAGAAAATACTTTAATTCTATTATTATTATTATTAAAGAAAAATAAAATAACCAAATACAAACACACCTACACCAGCGGCCGCACAACATATACGTATATTGGGCATATTGTTAATTTTACAATAAGTAAAAAAAAAAAAAAAAAATTTTTTTTTTTTTTATTTGCACACACACACACACAACACTGCATACTAATATTTATTTACAAGATGTATTGATTCATTTAACCTGATTTAACCAACCTTGGGGGTACACATTATAAATAGACAACGCAGTTTTATTATTGCGGATTATAAAGGGAAAATTAAAGTACAAATTTGTAAGTGTGTGAAGGTTAAAAAACACCACAAGGCAGAGCGCGGATTTTTGAATGAGGACGCAGAAACGGCGAGGTGTTCCAATTAATCATCCCATTCATCATCCAAATTGAAATCACATGCTAATTACTTTGATAAATAGTATATCATTCGGCACAGCACGGCTAGATAATCGGTGGCGTGCCCGAGGTTCAAGGCGGATGATTCCGAAGAGTCAAAGACCACCAACAGACCCGCTAGCTTCAATTAGCGGATGACGCTAACGAGAAAAAAAATGAAAGAAACCAGGCACAAATTGAGTGTGGAGAAGTTTAGGGAACATAGTTTCAGAGTATAAAGGAAAGTCGTGGACACGGGGTACTTTCTTTTTATGTTAATTCAAACATGAAACAAGATTAAAGTTTAGTCTACCATCAAAGTTCATGATAATAGCATCCCCATCAATAATGTACAATGCTAATGATAATACTTCACTCAATGAAAAACGAGTGTATATTTCTCTTATCACAATTGTGTGGGTAAAATTTGTAAAACACTTGGTGTCTGTGTGTAGGGTCGGATATAGGAATAACCAGCAAAATAACTGACTGACTACCGGATTTGGGGATGTGTTACATTAACGTAAAGTTCCAAAAAGGCAGGGCGGTTAACGTCAAGTGGTTTAGCCGGTTTGGAGGAAGTTACGATTGCCTACGTAATTATTTGTCGTGTGTGTTCACGAATGAACGAGAGACATTTTGACGTGCGCAAGAGGGGAGGAGGTGACCCATTAAATTCCACCACCACGCGACACACCCACCATACATTGGTTCCTCCCGAGGTGACGTGTAAGTGACACATGTGACATTTTTGTGTTCAAAGGATATCTATTTGATGTGCTGTATGTAATGTATGTTAATATGTATGTAATGAAATCGAGCTTTGTTAAGCAAGCGCAACAATAACGAACTTTGGCGCACCAGGTATATCATTGTTTGAACTCTGATGGTTGGGGTCCAGCCATTTGCCAATTGTGGAAAGTAAGAATATCGAAACAACACATCGATTGGTGAATTCTATATTCGTGCTCGTAACTCAAGAGTGTGGTCTGGGATGTAACCCTGGCTTCGAGTTTCCCTTTTCTTCTCGTAGTTGTTATGTCCCTAATTTGTCGTTTGGCCATGAGAGCATGGTAATACCATAATTTCTTCTGATGAAAATTATTTATTCTGTAACGTAACAAATCCATCTAATTGGGACCAGACAATTGTTAACGGGTTTTTTCCACCCAAACGCTTACAGATTGTTGTCGATTTTTTTTTTTCCCTTCGTGCGCAATCGAACGCAACGATATTTCATCTGGTCTTTGTGTTCTAAACCAAGAAGGAATCTATACACGTGTGTGCGATGCGTCGACTTTTAATTTACAATGTCAATGTCAATTAAATTTTCATGCATGTTTTTTTTATTTTTTTCGTTCGATTTTTTTCCTCTGTTTTCTATTTTTTCCAAAAAATTTATTATGATCAATGCGATTAGACGGCATCATGAAATTAAATGTCATGTGCTGCAGAATGCCCTTAATTGCCAATTATTATTTATGCAAAAAAAAGAAGAATGTTATCGAATGTTTATTATCAACTTATTTAAAAAATGCATGCGCTTTATTATTTTTAGAAATCCATCCAAAAATAAATCCTTTGCCTCTCCAAAGAAGCAAGTTGATTTCTGGGCGAAGAACACGAAACAGGACATCGCGATTATCAACCAAATTAGTTATCAGGAAATGTTCTCAATCAGACGTATTGGTGAGACATCGGGAGCCTGGAAAAAAGAAATGATACTTTTGTTTGCTTTCTAATCGGAATTCTGGTTTATCGAATGACGGCCTTTTAACCAATCATCTCATCTCGTGTGACATCCATCACATTCCCATTCTTTGATGAATAAAATCAATACCTACCCAAACGTTAACCAAATTCAATCATGTTTCAAAGAAAACCTTTTGGCTCCACAAAACGAGAAATGGAAAAATGGTGTGAAAAAGACAAAGGAGATGTTTCAAGATTATCCGAGCTCAATCGTGAACCTTATCACGGGTGTTATCGTATCCGAATTAAGGAAACCTTCGATCGAGTAAACAGGACGCGATACTTTTGAAGAGAGGTGTTTTTGAATTCGTTGGTGGTCAACAAATAATTATCGGTTGAAAAGGAAATGACATGAATCGCGCAAATCACGATTCGCTGTGATACGTTTCAGATTGACAAACTCATTTAATTATTCGTGCATAAATGCACCTTCAGAAAAAATGAATTTCGGCTATGTGAAATTGATGCATGGATGGAGCCTACATGTGGTTCCCTCGACCTTTCCCTATGCTCCCGTTTTGTAAATTCTACTGGAATCCTATTGTACCGTTGTATTGTCGCTCCTTCCTGGTCCCGAAATCTTGGATACGGTAAACAAATCACTTTGTCCACACAATACTCTGTACGTGCGACATTGGTACGACGAGAGGGATCCAAAGAATCGGCACACACAGAATCACTCATGCATAATAAATGCATAATGCATAATAAGCTGTATATGCATATAAATGATCATTAATTAACGTTTTAAATTTCTGGGATGGGTGGATGGATGGATGGATGGATAAAGCAGAAATCACGATTCAAAAAAAACAAATACCTGCTAAATTCATTATTTTGAGGAATTTTTTCAAACGGATGATGATTTAATAATATGAATGAGAATAGTAACAATATATCACAAGACTATTATTATTCATTGGGCTGATTGAAGAAGACATGTCAGGGTACTCAATAGACTCATGACACCATGAGCGTTCACACAAATTAAGTCAGATTCATGTGACGCCACAGGCAGGTGTCAAACAAAATTTTTGAAGAAAAGAATTAAATTAAACTTTCCATTTTTCGGTCAACTTTCATGCAACCTTCTGAACGTGCATCCGTGAAGTTACAAAGTATAATAGGAAAAAGAAAAGATGACAATAGTTTGTATGGTTTTTTTCATCTTCCCAGAGTCACTTCGATTGATGGAACCATTTGGTCTATATCTTTGTGTGTGTTTATCTATCAATAACAAGGTCCAGTGCCTTTGTCTACATCTTTTAGGATTATCGTACAATCTAACAATTTGATCACATCACACAAGTTTGACACTAAATTGGATTGTGTGTGGCATCATTTCTCGCCGTTCCATGGATGCGAAATTATTTCCCATTATGTGCGATCTGAGGTGGTACATGCGTGCGTACGTGCGCAATTGCAGCTTTTTTTTTTTTTTCTTTTTTTTCTTTTTTTTTTTTTTTTATGGGAAGCAATTCCACCCCTGGCAACTAATGCAGAGATTAGTGAGACGCCGCAAAAACGAAAGAAAAAAAAAGCTTCAACCCTTGAGAAAAGAATTTTGCATTCAAGGTGCGGGGTTGCATGTTGTTACAAACGATTCGGATGCAAGGGGTGGTGTCATATTAAGGGATGTACCTAACCATTATCTAACCTTAGGACACAACGACGTCGATTGAATTTGTTTATGGTAAACATTAATATTATTTGCATCGGGGTGCATAAATATGGTTCATCTTGTATAATGTATCCGTTATAAGTGTGTGTAATACGTGTATCAAGGGATGAAGGAGAAAAAAAAGGATTGATTAATGGAACGGAAGAATGGTTAGCGGTAAAGCTACACGCATATCTTACCTTAAAGGATCTTCGACCTGAGCTCGAATTATGTTAACACGTCTTGACACTCGCTGAGAATCAGATGGCGTAAGTGGTGGGGGAAGCAAGGCAAGGAAGTGTGTACAGTTGGAGAGGTGCATACAATCGATGTTTTCTCATTAGCAAGTATAAAGGAGGTTAGGCCTTTTGTCTTTCCGGTAGATTGGTCGATGTAGGTTAATCTGTTTATTTGATTGATTTTAGTTAATGAGGAGTGAGGATTCCTGTTAATCGACCGCTCGCACGTAAACATTCATTTTCGGACACGTACCGAGTGCCATTCTTTCTTGTTACCACTTCCGGTGCTTCCCTCCTATTCTTCCTATTCTTTCTATTGTCCTTCTCTTGGTTATTTCGGATGAGTGAGTCCTGACGAGAATATACCCCTTTCCATATACGGATGCTGTTCGGCCGATCGTCTCTGAAAAAGTTATTGTTACACGGGCCATTCATTTATCCATTAATTTTTTTTTTTCCTTGTTCTTTGAAAATTTATGGTTAGACCGGTGGCTTAGGGATTCACCTTGCGATAAGCCTCAACGGAATTCTGGGTCAAGCTTTCCTTTTCCATTGCGGTTGAAAAGGCGGTGCCTGACATCATCATTAACTCGGATACGATGCGTAGCCTCTCTCCGCCACGGTCATCCATCTACCAAAAGAGCGAGGTCATTCTCTCAAACACCAACGTTCTCCTTGACAACGATTCCGTAATCTGAAAACATCTCATGACTTTTTGGCTACAACCAAGATGAAGAAGAATGATAATCAAGAACTACAGCTTAGCCTAGTCCGTGAAATCAATGACATAAACACCACACAACCTAGTCATTAGACTCCAACAATATGTTTATCAAACGTTTAGGGATATGCTTAATTTTATTGTTTTTTTTTTAAACAATAATACTAACCTAATCTTTCATGATCTCATGAACAATTCTTCGTAACCATTATTCAGGACCGTCTTTCCATCACCCACCTAACAATCGTTCAACTTTTGTCCGACCAAAAATCAAATGACGGCATCCAAATCCGTCATTGATACTGTACCCATCCCCACCCAAAAAAGGCTTGCACCCCATTAAAAATGGAAAAACCTTTAGCCGTATCAGAATCCCAAAATCTATCTATTGTCATGTAGGTTTTTTGATATCGAGAAATTTTGTTAACCTCAGTATACCAAATTTGCGATTCCTGATGTGACGTACGCCACTGCGACACTTTACCCATAATGATGTAGTTGAAAAATAATTTTGATGTACACTGTTGAAATACATACGGTATATACTGTATTATAGACCGAACGTAGTGTATATATCGGATGCTATGCAATTATTTCACTCGGTCGTATGACAACAAGTCGGTGTGTTATGTAAACGTTTGACCTGGTTGTCATTTCACACTCCTTTTTAGGATCCTTTCATTGACCGATTCCCGAAAGTAGCAGTGTCCATCCGATTGAATGAGGAAATATTGAGAAACCTATTTATTCACCAGGCGAGACAAATAACCTTCCAAATAAAATTCGACGGATTAAAGAATTGTCAATGATGACTTGAAAATGAAGGATTTGAAACGTCTCAGGAGTAATCTCGAGCGCGCTGTCCTGATATACGATGATAAATCCTCTCTCCCTGCGCACCGATCGATGCTTCTGAGAGTTCGCCATATTCAATAACATGCGATTACACGGCAAATCGTTCTTAACAAAGCATTGAGTTGCCAGGGATAGCGTTACGCGAAAAATTTCTCGAGGAATGCGAGAAAACATTACATACATCATCGTGCGCCTCAAAATCCTTCCGTTTTTTGCCTAGCAACTTTTTCGCAAATTCCTGGTGTGACATGTCCCCGGCACACATCTTGGGATTTCTTGGGATAGGAAATTTAGGTTAGGTAACTCGAGGTAGTGTATAAAATGTCATGATGAAAAAGCACCTACGTTCTGTGCGTATATCATCCATCAAATAAAAATGCAGCGCACAATAAATACGTACGTAATTGCGCATTACACATCATAAGAAATAGCGTGAAATGCGCCAATGTGCTGCGCAAACATGCAAATGCTGGGAAAAAAACTCACTCACCCTCCGATAAATTTTTTCCTTTCTCGTCTGACCTTTTTCTCATATTGAGGCTCTTACCCATAATATTTCCTTTCTGAGAACGAACGCACCTTTACTTTTTTTTTGACCGTACTGCACCAGTTTGTTTGTCGTCATTGCCAGCTAACGTATCGGTTGCTTTTTCTTTGTGCTAGAATCCTCGCCGTGGTGCATGCTCGACGTGGTGCTTATTCAATTGTACCTTGGCGTAGCAATATTAAAAAATTAAAGTCGCGTGGACTTTCAATTTAAACTACTGTATGTATACAGCACGTCAAGGAAAAACCTTTGTTGAATGGACTGCTTGTTTGTGCAAATGGGAATAAACTTGTTTAAAACACGAATACGTATGTACTGTATGTAATGTTTGTGTGAACTCAACTGTGATGCCTGAGCAGTTACCGCCAAATTTTTGAACAAAGAAGTCTTGTCATTTATTCACTTTGTTGGGAATCTTTCTTGGGGGGATAATCCAAAAAATGGAAAGATGAACTTAAAAACAAATCTCTCCTGGATGCAATCAATCAATCAATTCACTTTCTTTCCCGATGCATGAAATCCCAGGAATCACATACACAATAACGCCGATCCACCGATTTTCTGACGCATGTGCACGAAACTTAAATGTGCGTACGTAATATAATGTTCGATTCTAAGAGCATTGTGACAACATTTTGACAAATGTCATTTGTCATTATTTCCGACTACAAGGGTCCGTTTTCGTTCGAATTCATGATCATCACCGATGTCATGAGACCTTTGCCATCGACACCATCTGATTATCGCTGTCACCTTTTCACTTCATGATTCCTTTTTGACAATGCGACTGCAAACCTCTTGGCCTTTGTCTGGTGCGGCAACCAATCAATCATCGATCAAAGTAAACAAGTACTGGAACAAGTAAAAAAAAGATCAAAGACGAGTGTCAAACAAGGGAATGTTTCTAACCAATCGGGTTTCGCAAATTTAAAATGTTGCCAATCCCCCAAAAAATGGTACTAAATAAAGAAAATCATTTAAAGGTTATGCAAGGCTCATTAAAAATAATCTTTTGATATTATTTTCTACATTATTTTACAAATCAGATTCTTCTTATACGGTTAGCTCAAAAAATAATTGAACAACATATTTTAGTTATAATTCAATAAAAAATTTATAAATACAATATATTTATAAATACAATATTTTAATAAATAAATTAATTTAGATATAACTAGTTTATTAAATCTTGTTAAAATAATTTTTTAATTTAGGTTTAAAAAACTTTTTTTGCTATTTCTTTTATTAATCTAGAAAAAAAACAAATATATATATATTTAATTAAAATAATTATATCTTTAAAATTATATAATTTATTTAATAAAAAAATATTTATTTAAAAATCTAGATCTTAAATATTCATATAAAGAAAAGTTTATTAAAATCAAATTATTAGTTATTAAGAAAACTATATAATAAAATTGTTACTAATTTTTGATTTTAAATTTTTGGAAATTTAATTTTTAACAATAAATTAAAATATCAATATCTTTATTACTATATACTTTAATTTAATAAAAGAATATTTATTTAAAAGTTTAGATTTTGGATATTTATATTAAAAAAAGTTTATTAAAATTAAATTATTGGTTATTTAAAAAATTATGTAATAAAATTGTTACTAATTTTCAGATTGTAAATTTTTGGAAATTTAATTTTTAACAATAAATTAAAATATCCATATCTTTATTACTATATACTTTTATTTAATAAAAAAATATTTATTTAAAAGCCCAGATCTTAAATATTCATATAAAAAAAAATTTATTAAAATTAAATTATTAGTTGTTAAAAAAATTATGTAATAAAATTGTTACTAATTTTCAGATTTTAAATTTCTGGAAATTTAATTTTTAACAATAAATTAAAATATTAATATTTTTATCACTATATATTTTTATTTAATAAAAAAAATTTTATTTAAAAGCTTAGATTTTGAGTATTCATATAAAAAAGTTTATTAAAATCAAATCATTAGTTATTTAAAAAATTATATGATAAAATTGTCAATAATTTTCAGATTGTAAATTTTTGAAAATTTAATTTTTTAACAATAAATTAAAATATTAATATCTTTATCACTATATACTTTAATTTAATAAAAGAATATTTATTTAAAAGCTTAGATTTTGGATATTTATATAAAAAAAAATTTATAAAATTAAATTATTAGTTATTTAAAAAATTATGTAATAAAATTGTTACTAATTTTCAGATTTCAAATTTTTGGAAATTTAATTTTTAATAATAAAATTAAAATATCAATATCTTTATTACTATATACTTTAATTTAATAAAAGAATATTTATTTAAAAGCTTAGATTTTGGATATTCATATAAAAAAAAGTTTATTAAAATCAAATCATTGGTTATTAAAAAAATTACATAATAAAATTGTTACTGATTTTTAAATTTAAAAATTATAAATATTTTTTTATATCTTATTTTAAAATTTCAATATTTATTATACATTCTTTAAATTTTAACAAAAAATTTCTTTTTTATTAAAATCTTATAAGTCTTATTTTTTATCTTTTAATTTTTATTCAAAATTATAAAAAAATCTTATTATTTCAATTTTATATAATACTATTTTTAATTATCTAGTAAGCAATTAAAACAATTATATAATTATTTGACAATATATTAAAAAAAATTTTTTTTTAATTTATAAAATAATTTAAAAATTACATAAATTTTTTATAATATTAAAATTATATATAATTCTATTTTAATAAAATATAAATCTAATATTTTATCATTAATTATTGATTTATATAAAAGATCTGAATTAAAAAATATTAATTTTAATTTTAACAATAAAAAATTTTCTACTGCTCTTAAAAAATTTAATAATAATATTTTAATTTAAATAATTATAATATTTGAATCTTGATCAAATTTAATTAGGTTGTATAAAGATGGAACCTTTAATCTTTCTAATAATTATAAATTGAAAACAAGTTAAAGCAAAAAAAATTATATAAAAAAAAGCTTTTGGTCTAATTTTGGTAAAAATCTATAACTTTCTTGATACAATAAACTTCAAATTGATTAGCTTTCTAAATAAGTTATATTCAATTAATTAATACCTTAAACTGAATTAACAAATGTCAAAACTTAATTGAATCTTTATTATTCTATTTAATATTGATACAATTTGAATTGGTAATCCATTATAGAAAGAGTAGAATTATTAAAATCAAAAAGGAGACTATTGAAAAGGTTTTTTAACCATATATATAGTAGAATTGAATTTAATCATTTTTCAAAAACTGTATTATGGTAGAATTATTAAGTAATATATAATAAATAATTGAAATTCATATTTAATTTAAAATCATATTGTTAATCAAATTTTTTTTTATGATAATATGACCACATATATATTTTTAACCATTAGATGAAATTTTTCTTATCCTATATTTACAAGCAAGGAGATATAAATATGAATATATCTATAAGATATAAGTTGATATTTGATTAAAAATAAATAGATAGTATTAGTTTACTTAAAATAGATTATTTATATAATAATCATATAATCTATAAATTAATTAATAAAATTGTATATATATCATATTTAGTCTATTAAAAAAATAAATAAATAAATAATTTATTTTATTTTATTTTATTTTATTTTTTTGCAAATAAACATTAGATACATGATTTTTATTAAAACTTGTTTATAATTATTATATTAACAATCTTTATATATATAAGTTAATTGTAGCCTATTACAAATATCAGGTGACACATACAGACTCTGAAAACCCTCATGGGGAAAGAGAAGGGTAAATAATGACTAACTACTAATTACAATATAAACTGGTATGTATACTCATTAGGAAATAAAACATAAGTAGTTTGGTGTGACTAAGAAAATCAGGTTTTTGGATATGCTGAATCTGGGAACCAGTTTGTTATTGTAATATAGCCTGTGGATCTTTTCCATATTGGGGGCCTTGTTTCCAATATGGCATGATCATCTTGCGTCAATCTTTTGAAGAGAATAAGTTGACCACAGTTTTTTGGTTTGGATAGGAATTGGAAAAGTAAACAAGAAAACCAACTCCATGAAAATTCTTCTTAAGTATATATAGATGATAGTAATATCAGGTATCTAGAATGGGAGCACTTGTCTAGTATATACTTTTAATCAAGTATTTCAGGCAGAACCAAGACTCAGCAATGCAAAACCTTATACATCTGGCCTGTTGTGTTAAAGAATTTCTACCTTCAACAATCTACTATATCTCTTCACACATTCTTTGACTTCAATATAGAGACTAGTAACTATTGAAAGTACTCTCGACAGCTTTTGTGTGAGAATTACAACTTCCAGTCAAAATGATTCCATCGTAACCTTTTCCAAGTTAAGCTCTTTTAAGCAAGGGAAGAGATTTTTATCAGGAGGTCCACACCTCTTGATAAAAGTAACCTCAGCTTGAGTAAGATATATATTTGATCAAAATAGGAGTATTGGCATTCCAGAGGATTAATGAAATAGTTGCAGAGTAAGGAAAGAGAGGCTTAGAAAGAAAACCTTCAAGAGAAAGGAAAAACAGTTCATCAGCAGGAAAGGGGATTGAAGGAATGAAAAAATAGAAAAATGGGAAAGAAAAACAATTGCTCTTTTGCTTATAATTACCAGATGTATACAGAGCCTCGTTGCAGAAAAGATTGGCCAGCCCCAAAACCCTCTTTTCCTTGTCTCAGACTTCTGTCATGTGTAGATTTTTGATCAGTTCATACTTTCCTTAAGCAAGAGTGTTTTTTCAGATATGCCAGCCAGTACTACATATATACTGTATATGTTTTTTGAAGAATAATGTCTAACAGTTGGAAAAGCCTCATATGGTGTCAGCACATCTCAGACTTTATTTATTACAGAGTTTCATCTTTAATAGAAGAAGAGAAGTGAAGGGAGAAGCAGAGAAAATTTCCTAAAAAGGAAATCTTCAGACGAAGTGGGGTGAGTGGGAAAGAGTTTTTTATAAATAAATAATTTATATATTATATAATTTTGAATTTATAAGTTATAAGATAATAAATTTATATTTTAAAAATTTTTGATTTACTTTTAAAAATAATTATTTATTTTAATAGCTTTTATTTTATTTTATTTTTTATTTTTTTATTATATCTTTTTAAATATTTTAAGTTAGTAAATATAGCTACTACTTAGTTATATTTAATATATTAATAATATTTTAAAATTTATTTTCAATATTAGTTAAATATAGATTGTATAGATAAGTTAATATTTAATTTGCTACTATTATATATAAAAATATTATTTCTTGACCTGTGGGTCTATAGCACAGTGGTTAGTGCTCCACAGATCAGATCACAAGATACCAGTTCAATCCCATGTGAAGGCGATTAAATAGAATCAATATGGTATCTGGCACCATAACCAGTTATGTGTCGTTTCTTATAAGAAGCCAGTTCACACGCCGATCCGGTGGGCGTCAAGATTGTGATCTTTAGAAAAAGGTGATGTGGTGTGATGATCGTCTGGTTGGTGTCACGATGGTTGTCTGAAGAAAAGAAGATGAAAAGGTGACGAGGTGTCTGCTTTTGAGTAAGGTGGCTTGGTGATCATTTTCCTGTGGTACCTGGCGTCTCTTTCTGTCAAGATGGCTGCTTCTGCAAAGTTCTATTCGCCACAATAGATATCACCCCCAGTTTCCCCTCTTCCACTTCCCCTTGTAACATTCCCGGTTAGAAATAGAATACCACATGGTAAGACGAAGTAAGGCATTTGGAGGGATCGTTGTTAAGGATTATGTACAAGTAAAGGTCGGTAGTACTAGTGATTATATAGGAGTTGTGCCCTGCTTGGCATTTATGCCCCTAGATTTGACAGCGTAAGCCAACTGTGAGCCTGTGGATAGTGATCTTAGTTGGTTAAAATTTTTCCAATCGATTAGTTGTTTTAATTATAATCAACTAGTTGCAACTAAAAATCCCTATACTCTGATTGGTTAATTCCAAACTATCCAACTAACGATTTGTAACACTACCTGTGGAGTGTCTACTGGGAGATTTAGGAGTCGCGTCCCACTTGGTCAGCAACCGAGCCCCCAGATTTGATAGTTTGTGCCAACCATAGGAACAACTTACGAAGCATTTACTAGGAAGTATATATGAAGTATGAAATCCATATGGCCGTATAGTCCAAACCAATGTGATTGACAAAATGCCTCACAGAAGATTAACATGTGCCTGGTGTGAATCGACCTTCAAAAACCCAAGTATGGACCTACCCACGAGGTGTAAAGTTGATACCTGGGCAGTATTGGGCGGGTAGCGTCAGTTAATTAAACTGTTTATGTAATGACTATGTAATCTGCAATTGATTAATAAAAGCCACGCATATATCGCACTTAGCCCAAGAAAAAAAAAAAAATATTATTTCTTTTATAATATATATTCTATTATATATAATTATTAAATAAAGAAATAAAGTTGAAGATATAATCCAGAGTCAAGGCAATGATAATTGATCTGTGATTGTCTTTATTGAATTTTCTAAGGAAGGCAACTACTACTGTTTTTTTAATAAGAGTTCTGATTTTGGTTTTGGTTTTCCTGATTAAATATCCAACATTGTGAGTAATCTTATAGTGGTTGATTAGTTGAAGCTCTAAGTTTTCAAATTCTTTTTGATGGGCTGGTTTAATATATGCATTGGTGGTAAAAGTTCTAAAGAAATCTCTTCTTTGAAGTTCTATTTTTTTGAAGTTGTTGGATAGGAATTCTCTCTTTTTTCCTTTTTTGGAGCTACAGATGTTATTAAAGAAGTTAAAAATACCATCAACATTGCATTCGTAGTTCTCAAGCTTGATAACCCAGTTCAAGATTGTATTATGTTCGTTGATAAATTTATATTCCCTGATATCATTATTGCTGTTAGTCCAGGAGTCATTGGAGTTTAGGTTGTTAGTATTCAGGGGAGTAGTGTTTGGATATATAGGAGTAGATTTATTTTCTAGTGTCGCAGATTCTGTGGAGTGCATATGTGCAATCTTTTCATTCTAGAATAAGTGGAAGGGATTTTTCTTCAATGTATCATTTCTTTCAAAGATAGTGTTATTATTAGACAGTGTGATTGGATTATCTATTATTATACTAATTTTTCTATTGGAGTTTGTGATAAGTGGAGTTGTAGTATAATTGGCAGGACTTTCAGAGGAAATATGTGCACTAATAAATATATTTGCATCATGTAAGGGGTATGCATAGGGGAGATCATCAATTTGCATGGGAGTACCATATGCAGTATATTGATTATTGGTAGGGGATAAACTGTCCAGGGTTTTTGTGAGTAATTTAGTAGTTTTGAGGAGAGAAAGAGAAATGTTAAAAAAGTGGTAGAGGGGCTTGTTTCAGTTGGAGCTGAAGTATTTGATGGAAGGGCAGATGTTTCTTTTTTTTTGGCTTCAAAGATATTTGTTTCTCATTGGTGGTGATTGATAATATGTTCTAGGGAAAGTGAAAATCATAGTTTAAAATATTCTTAACTACTTCACAAATTGCTATGTTTCTGTTATCCTTGTCAAGCTTGAAGTCCAGTTGGTGAGCTATAAACTTATTTAAAGTGAAAAAAAGTTTAGGAGAGAAAGTGGAGACTAAGATATTGAGTTGAGGATTGAAGAGATAGGTTGTATATTTTCTGGGTTCAAATTTGATTTCAAAGAATTTGATAATTTAGTATCAGGATTCTTGGAGTTAATTTTGATAGATAGGATAAGTCAAAAGTTAGGGTGATTGAAAAGAGAAGGGATTTGGATTTCTTTTGCTGGTTTGATAATAAATACTTTAGATGTTTTGTAATTTTTGTAGATAATTGAAGCTTTTGGTTTTTTATTATTAGAAAGGATAACATCCAGGAGGATATGTTCAGGATTGTTGATAAAAGATTTAAAAGGGGAACCTTCCCTCTTCTTGATAAAAGTTTTGGACAAAATTTTGTCTTTTGGTTTTTAATTTTCTAAAATGATAATACAGATGCAAGTAAAAAAGAGTTTTTTATTTTTTTATTTTATTTTTTGAAAATTTTCTTTCAAGAAATACTTTTTTTTTCTTATTTTTTTAAAGCAAATAAGCTTTACATCCAAGAATATAAAGATTTTAAGAAATACTATTGCATTGGAATAGAGCCTCCAATCAAAATCTAAACAAGTTAAAAATCTTTCTTAATTCTTGATTGCATAGGGAAAGACTTGTGACAATCCTTTTTTATAACTTTGTCTTTAGTCTTTAGGTACCTTCTCCTTTATATTATATATAACTATTATAACTATTTTTTTTTTCCCTTCTTCTTTTTCTATATTATAAATATATTCCTAACAATACATTCAAATAAAGTTATTGGATCTAATATTTGTTTTAATACAATTTTTATAAATTTAATTTCTTCTTTTTAAATTTTTTTCAAATATTTAAAAAACTGTATCTAACTTTACTTTATTAAAAGATTTACATATACTTTTTTTTTTTTTTTTTTTTAAATGACTGGCGTACACCTTGTTTTATTAAATATTTGTTCTCGAGAAACTACAAATTCGTTTTATACAAATTTTTAACTCT
>CAJVPV010001150.1:0-17022 GCA_910591835.1 Acaulospora morrowiae
TATTTCTTAATATAGAAATAAAAATTTTTAATAATAAGGGACATTTGAATTATGTTCTTACAAATAATTTAGGGACCTATTTTTAGTCACTTGCTTAACCAAAGATATATATTAATAGACTTTTTTATTCCTTATTGCTGTATAATCCTTTATCACAATTCTCTATGGTCTCTTAGAATTTTTATAGCAGCTAATAATTACTCAAGGCAAGTATATTAATTGTATATTATTAGTATAAATAGTATAGTTTTAAGTGATATCTTATTCTTAATTGTGTCTTTATCTATTATCTGAACTATCCTTTTCTTTTTATGTCTAGCTAATTCTAACTATATTTATATTGTTTGCGACACATCTGCTGCTTCTATCAATTTTTTTTGTATCTTTAAAATTATAGTATAATACTGTATTAGATTAAATAATGACAGTGTAGCTTCTATGAATATTGTAAATTGTTAATCATATAACTTTATAAATACACATATCAATATACTGTATTAGAAAAGTTTAAAGTAAAATAGTAGTTGTGCAATAAACTGCAGGGTATAAATATTTTGTAATACAGAATGAAATTGTAAAAATACAAATGAATTTACTTTGTGAAGGAGATTTAAGCATATTGACTTCAGTTATATTGAAATTATATAAAGTGATAGCTTTGGAAAGTTTTTTTAAAAAGTATCAAGAAATAGTAATGACTAAAAAAGTTAAAATTTTTGTGAAATATATTTTTTAATGATGTAGTATTTATTTATATACTGTGTCAAGTTAACGGTGAGTCTGTCACTTGCTAGAAGCAGAATTTGTGTAACTATCACTTTAGTTTTAACTATGGTCCCAAAAATTGGAATCGCATAGACTCGCATGGACTCACATACATATAAAAAATATAAGTGGGTTATAACCTACCTATTAAATTTACTATAAGAGTTGAAATCGAATGGAATCGAATACAAAATCGTTAGGATCCTTAGTTTTAACAATTAAAACTCAAAAAAGATATATTTGACTTGACTGAATTTTCTTTTTTTTTTATTTAATACTTTTCTTTGAATTTTATGCATGTTTTTGACAAGCATTTAGATGGAAGTTTTTAAAACACTAAAGAAAAAAATCAAACTGCTAAATTAATAAAGGTAAATGATTCTAAATTATATATTATCTCTATCAATTATTGTCATTTATTGATTATTTATTGTTGTTACAGGTTGATACTTTGCAATACTTTGGTTAAAATTGATCACGTGACATTGGGACATTTTAATCATCTGATTTTTACCCTTTACAATATGTATATATATATATATTTTTTTAAAAACACTAGCCGGGCCTTGCCCAGTATACTTTATTAATATTGATATTTACATTTATTATAGGGTGTTCCTATATATATGTTCTAACCTCAATTCTATTGTTTGTATATTGGACTACATTGGGTTTCCCAAATGTCAACTTTGAGCTACCTAATTTATTCTATAGAGTTTTCTATGGAAAATTGATTAGGACTAATGTGCCAAGGCTCCATTAGTATTAGTAAATAAGATATTTGTAAAATTGTTATAATTTGCATTCCATTTGTACTCTACAAACTATTCTATTATTTTCTTATGCCAGTTCTCCCTTCTTTTTCTCTATTTCTCCTTCCTTTCTGCTTTTTCGAAGTCCTGATTTGCTTTCTTGATTGTCTTTCTCTTGATTGTTCTTGTTTTACATTTCATTTCTCTTGTAATTCCTTGTTCTTTTTTCCATTTGATTGTTCTGTCGCATCCTTCTTGCCAGAATTTAGATATGTGATTTTCCATATGTTTTGTAATTGCCTCACAGGCTTTCTCTGTTTGTGGTCCCACTTTTTTATAAATATATTTTAATGTTTCCTTTGTGAATATTGCTTTTGTTATTGTTGTTTTCATGAATTCTGTGTTAGGGATGTTAACAACTTTCTTGTTTGAATCTGTCAGTTTTCCTGTGATTCTGCAACTGGTTTCTTTCTTTATCGCTTTTGTATATTCTAGTGTTATTGTGCTCTCCCAGTGTAAATGAATTAAATGTTGTATGATTTCTTCTTCTCCACATATTATGCATTTTACTGTGCTATATAATTCTGGTTTTCTTTCTTTAAGTTTATTAAATGTTGGGAGTTCTTTGTTTAGCAATTTGTACTGGAAGTTTCGGCTTTTATGATCTTGCTTGCTTGTAGTTGTGCTTGAAATTTTTGTGAATTGTTGAAACTTCCATGATGCTTTCCAATCAATTTCGATTTCTTGCCCACTTGCAACCCATGCCATATGTCTATTTTGTGTGATCCATTTTACTGTCCATTTCGAACTGTTCTGTTTCTTTATAAATTCGTTTATATTTGTGTCCAATACTATATTGTTCCAAGACAAGTGGCATCAGTAATTGCTACTATTTGGACTAGTTATGATTTCATATTCTTGTGATAGTTGTACACCTTCTTTTGCAAGTTGATTAGCTTTTTCATTTCCCAGGATTCCCAAATGTGTTTTGACTTTGACCACTTTTGTTTTTCCTTTTCTATTTTGGATAAGTGTTTGAATGTGTTCGATTGTTATCCAGTTTGTATTGTGTGTAATCTTTTTACTATTGTTATTTTTCTTTAAAATATTTTGAATTGCTATTTGGCTGTCTGTGTATATTGTGACGTTTGCTTCTTGTGGGATGCTTGAGATGAGACTGAGAATGGCGATAAGTTCTGCCCTGGTTGAGGATGTAAAATTTTTTATATTTGCCTTGAACTCCTTATATTCATTTGTTTCTATGTTTTGAACATACCATCCTATTCTCATTTTGCATTTGTATGTACCAATATCTTCAACTGAGCCATCTGTAAAGATGGGTTCCTAAAGTATTTAGTATATAAAATTTACGTCCCTTTACATTCACGTTCCCTAGAGGACATAATTTCTAGCTCTTTATTTCAATAGGGACATAATTCCAGAAATGATTTGTATGGATGCTTAAAACTATAAAAAACCTTTGTAAGTAGTTTTTTTTTATTTTTTAATATAGAAATGAAAATTTTTAATAATAAGGGACATTTGAATTATGTCTTCACAAATAATTTAGGGACCCATTTTTAGCCATCTGTATATGCTTTGATATTGTTCCATTTTCTTATTCAGGTTATGATCTCATTAAGTTTTTCTTTAGCTTTTTCCCCGATCTTGAGTTGTTTATTGTTTTCTTTTTGTATTCTTCTTTCCTGTTGCTTAGGTTTTGTACTCACTATTGTTATGTTTTTATGTATGTTTTGTGTTTGTTAAAATTCGTGCTGGAGTGTCGATGGGGAAGTTTGTATTCTTTTTATGTGACCGATGATTTTCCTATGTATCTTTGAGCTATGTTTCATTTTGATAACTGGGACCCTCAGAGATGTGTCGAGATTGATTGTTTTTGTGCACCTCATCCCTTCTTTTTCTTTGAATTTGCAACCTTGACATTTTTGAAGTGGAGAGTTATTTGTGATTCTGGTTATGTGTTGAACTTGTACTTTTCTGTCTCCTGATTTGTTACAGAGATCTCTTTTACCAATATATTCCTCTTGGTTGATTGAACATGTGATGTATTTGTTAGCTTTGAAGTTCTGACTGTTTGCTAGCTCTAGATGTTGTATTGGATTTGGTTGTGTTAATCCTGAAACCTGGATTGCATATCTATTTGTTGAAAGATCAGGGATGCAGCATTTAGTTCTAATTTCTAAAAACCATTTGGATTGTTTGCCTGTTGGCTTATTTCCCATAATTGCTTTAATTTGTTGCCATTTTAACATGTGTGTTTGGAAACCATTTGTTAATTGTTCAATAAACATAATGTTGTATTTTTTAAGCTTCCATTTGTTCTTGTTGAATCACTCTTTTCCTATTATGTCTTGTATTGTATGAAGTTGGTTCCCCTCAATGGTTTTAATTAGGCTGGATGTGTTATTTTCCATGACTTTAATTTTCTGTTTGTTAAGAAGGTGTAAACATTGGCCGATAAGGCTTTTGTTGGTATTGGATGCTTCCTTGGGGTAAATTAGGATATTCTTGGTAGTCCAGGCCTGGTTTTGGGCTTGTTGTAGTCTTTCCTTTAAAATTGTTCCACATATGTTTGTTTTGTTTAGTTCTTTGAGTATATATTTTGTATGTAGCTGGATTTGCCTATCTTGTGTACTGAATATTTTGTACCCAAAATCCGTATGTATTCCACTGTTTATGGCTGTAATCGGAAGCCTGTTTTTGTGTTTGAATGTTGCTTGTATCATGCTGTCCATTTTCTTACAGTTTTGTTCTGAGAAGACGATATTTTGTAATAGATATTCTACTGCTGGAAAGAGAACGTGATTAATAATATATCTGTATTGTTTATCTGTAATTTGGCTTCTATTGAAGGTTTGTATTGTGGTTTGTACTTTGTGTCTGATGAGATCTATCTGATGAACTTTGTTTCCCATGGCTGTAATCCATACCCCTAAGATTCTGATAATTTCTTGTTTCATCTTGGGTTGAATTTTGAACCTCTCCATTTTGATTGCTTTATTTTTGGTCGGGTTTATGGTGATAAGTGCTGCTTTCTCTGGGTTTATTGTCAGACTGGCGATTTTTGCAAAACTTTCTACTGTTTGGACGATTTTTTGCATATTTCTTCAATTATTTGTAATCCAACATATATCATCCATGTATGTGATTGATGTTATTTTGTCAATGGTTGAAATCCATCTACCTTGTTTTTTACTTGATGTTTTGGTTTCAAATTTGTATCTGAGTTTTGATGTTTCTACTTTGCAGATTAGAGGGTCATAATATATTCTTCACAAGAGGGGTGAAATTGTATTTCCTTGATCGATTCCAACTATTGGTGTAAATGAATTAATTAGGCTGTGACATGTAATGACTTGGTTTTTCCGGTCCTCTAGCAGATTCATTATAATGTTTGTAATGTTGCTAGGTGTTTTAATTCTCTTGAGTGCTTTTTCTAAAAGGTCATGTTGCATCAAGTCGTAAGCTTTGCTGATGTCTTGACTTAGAAGCCAGTATTTCTTTTTCTCTTCTCTGGCTTCTTCTAACATGTTATTTATTATACTTATTGGTTCTTGTATACCTCCCTCTAGGAGTTCTGCCCAGTTTCGATCTGACAGTATTTTGTGTTTTGTAAAGATTTGTGCAAGTCTGTTGTTGATTATCTTTGTGAAGACTTTTTTGATTGTTTCAAATAGTGTGATTGGATAGGTAAAATTGAGTTGATGTTGCCAGTCGATTTTCTTTGGGATGGGATATATAATATTTTGCTGCCATTTCTTTGGTATTTTGCCTGTGAGCATTATTTTATTGAATAGTTGGGTTATTCGGATAAGTGCCTGTTCACCAAGATTTTTGAGCATGGGATAGCTGATCCCTAATTTTCCTGGTACTGAGTCATTAGACATTTTCTTTATTATGGCATGGACTTCGGATGGTTCAATGACGAAGTTTGCTTGTTGGTACCAGCCTTCTGTAATTTCTTCTTTGGGTCTGTATTCTTGTTTCCATATATCCTATTCTGGCTATCTTATGCTTTTCATTGTTACCTTATGTTGTTGAAAGTGCTGCTCCACCAGGTTTATGATTTCTCTTGGTTCTGTAGTGACCATAAGTTCTGGCTCTTTGGTAATGATTTTGTTCATTGTGATATGGTTGGATGTCTTGTTTAAAATGGAGTTTATCATTTTTCGTTTATTATCTGTGAAGTTTGTAATTAGATTTTTTATGTGTTTTCTAATTCACTTGGCTGTGATGTGGCAGTCTTCCTCCTTTAGCACTTTTTTGGTAATGCTGTATGTTTGTTTGATTTCTTTTATCCACATTTTAACTTTCTCTGATTACAGATCTGTTTTTTCCCAAGGAAGTGTTCCAATATGCTGTTTTGTTGTGTTGATTTTCCCAATTATATTTGTAATATTGTTTTGGATGGTATTTGTTCATTGGTTAAGAATGAAAAATTTTCTAAACCATGTATTGAGCTTTCTGAGATCGGTAATTTGTGTGTGCATGTTTTGTTTGTGGTGAGGATTTAAGTCTGTATGTTTTTGATGTCTCTTTCTTTTCTTAATATTTTGATGCTTTGCAGATCACATCCCATGTAAGGTTCCATATTTTGTTGGATATATATTTCCCTATATTGTGTTTTTAATTTGTTCCATAATGGTATTTTCTACCTGTTGTTTGTATTTTTCCCACTGTTTGCTATTGGTATTCTTCGTATTGAAGATATTATTGTGTTTGGGAGTTCTACTCTTCTGTTGTTATATCGTAACTTTTGTTATTTCTATTCTGCATGTGGCAATGTCATGATCACTATTGGTTAGCATATTTGAGAATTCGATATCTGCATTAATTAGGTTTCAGCTGTTATTAGGTGACATCCAAATGTAATCAATTCGAAATTGTGTGGTATGCATGTTTGTCCAAGTGAACCGGATTCTGTTTGGCCATATTTCTTGGAAGGTATCAATATGATCTAATTGAGTTAGGGTTTGAAGTATATGAGCTGTTGGTCTTTGGCTATTGCTTGCTGGTCTTTTATCAATTTTTGGATTGTGTAGGGCATTAAAGTCTCCTGCAGTGATAATGTACCAGTTTTTGTGATGTCTGGCCCAGATTTTGTCTTGGATTCATTTGGATATAGAGTGATGTTCTGGATTACCTTTACTTAGTATGTATACCCCAATTATGCTAATATGTTTATAGTTTTTGTAGTTGAGGTCTATACATATGCTTCTTCCTGAATATGTATTGATGTTACCAATGTGGTTTGCAATGTTTTCTTTAATCATTATTATGACTCCATCACCTTTTTTCCCATTGCTCCATGTGGTATGGTATCCTTTCATTTTCCAGTGTTTGGATACATCTAATGTGACTTGTGTCTCTGTAATAATTGCGATGTCGATTTTTTCCTCATTGCAGTATGTTAACCATATTGCTCTTTTGGTGGGGTTATTGAACCCTCTGACATTATGTGTTACTATTTTTCAAATCTTTCATGATTGAGTTTTGACTTGTGTCTTTGTATATTGCTATGTTCGTTACTTTGTGATATACATGTGGTAGAAATTGGTAAATCCTTGACGCAATTGACGCAATTATTTGACGCAATTAATTGAGTCACTATTAAAACATATAAAATAATTGAGTCAGACGCAATTATTTTTGAGGATTTTGGCAATTGAGTTAACAGTAAAATAATTTACACCACATGTATACTTTGTGATATAGCAGTATGTTGTGAATATGATGTTGTGTTGGATATTTTTTGTGGTGTTCTTTGATGTTTTTGTATTTCCATCAAACATTCTTGAGTTATGATGTTGTTGCTAATGTTGTTGGTCGTGTCTGTGTCTGCTGTATGATTAGTATCTTGTGTGTTATATTCTTGTAGCTCCTCTAATAGCTGTGTATCTTCTTATGGGTAGTTGTCTATCGAATTATAAAAGTTTGACAAATTGTCAGTAATCTCATGCGCATCTGCACTGGTACTTGGGTTGTTTTCCATTAATTAAGATTGGTCATGATATTTGTGTCTCCTGGGATGAGATTGTAAATGGTATTCATAAGGTTATTCATTGTTTGGTTAGTGTATTGGATGGTTACATGGATCTGTTTCTGTTGGGCTTGTAGGTCTTAGATTTCATTTCTGTTGTCTGTTTAGTTTCTTCATGCTCCTTCTGTGGAGCCATCATCTGTACTTTGATTTGGGATGGCTTCTGTTTCTTCCATAGCACCCACTCCATCTTCATCGTAATATTCAAGATTTGTAATTCTTTCATCCATGTCTGTTAGTTGTTCTTTGATTTCTTTAATGTCTTGCTGAAGTTGTTTGAGGATATCCACAACTTGTTGCAGGTTGTTTGGGTCTTGTGCATTCTGTGTCGTATCTGCTTCCGATTTTTTGAGGGCTGCTGCATACGATCCAGGCTTGCTGTTTCTTTTCCCTTTTGTGGTTGTGTCCATGGTTCTTCTGATATTTGTTGTTTTTGCTGGTTTAAATTTCTGATATAATTTACCAAACTTGTCTGCTTGTTCTTTATTATATTCCTTTCACTGTTGTCATTTTTGTTTGCTCAGACAGTCAATTGTTAAGTGTGTATACGCGTCACATATGGTGCAGGTCTTTGTATCAATCTAAACCCACGTGATTGGTGTTTCACCCAGGACAAAGTCTTGTGCCATTGCTTCCTCTAAGCATTGTTGGCTTTCGAAGCTGATGATTGCTACTTTTTTGTGGCGGTAGCTTCCTGTTCTGGGAATGTAACAGGTTTTGGCTTTAATTTGTTGACAGATGACATACAGGTCAAATGCTGTTGTGTTTGGAAGAGATTGACTAGTTTGGTAGCAATAATACCCCTAGCTTTCATCTTCTCAAGGCTCCATTGTTTATCGAAGATTTTGACTGAATCTGCTTTGAAGGGGGTGCTCCACATGTTGACTAGTTTTTCCTTGATATTTCTTTCTTGGAAAGTAACTATAGCTGTTTGTCACATACATTGAGTACTCATACTGATGTCAGTAACCTGTCCAAATCTGATGAAGGTTTGTTGTACATCTATGAGTTTGGTGTCCAGAGGGATATCTCATACTCTAATACTGTTTTTCTTATTTGTATAGGGATTGATGTTTGGCATATGTTCCATGTACTTGTTTTTCAAACCTGGTAACTTGATTGTGCTTGCCCTCTCTGCGGCTTGCTAATCTCCAAAAATGGCTACAATCGACTCTTCATCTTTTTCCCTTCTTTGCGAATTGCAAGAAGGTCTTTGGATACTTCTAAGGCTTTGGTAATGAATTGTATTTTCTGCCAAAATATAGTGCCAGGGACTTCTACCGCTGGGATTCCAATCTTGCTTCTTTGTCTGCCATACCTCACCATGCGATCGAATGGAAAGCGGGGTCTAGGCTTACTACTTATTCTTTCTGCCTTTTCCTTTCCTTTTTTAACTGTTTGCTATTCATTTTCATATTTCTGGTAGTTATGGTTTTCTGGGTCTGATGCATACATGTCTTCATCACTATTGTCAATGTGGGCGTATCCTCCAAAAGATAATGTTTGATATCTCTCCACAGCTTGCTGTTTGCTGGTCTGTTGTAACTTTCCATATATTTCCTCTTTAGGGTAGGTCTTCGTGCTGGTAAATGTTTCTCCCATCTCTTTTTCCATCATTTGGCTCCATGTGTTTCCATGACTTGTTTTGTCACTTTGTACTGTCACTGTTGCTTGTTTCTGCTGAACTGCAACCTTGGATGGTGGTGTCGGGACTTGGAATATTGCTTCTGTTTCAGTTTTTCCTTGTTTTTTGCTGGGTTTTTGAACTGAGTATGGTGTAGTTTCTTTACTTTTCATATTGTTTCTCCCCTTGGACATGTCTCCTAGGTTGTAGTTGGGCCTGACGGTTAGCTTGGAGCTTCTAAGACTCCTGTTTGCACTCATTCTCCTTTCGCTATTGTGTTTTCTTTTATGGTAACTGTATGCATTTGGGAAAGAGTGTATTGTCAATACAAATTAGTATTTATTTACTTATTATAAATTATTCCATATATTATATCATATATTTAATAATCAGAAGTCTTTTATTTATAATAATTTTCTTTATGACTCTTTCTACTGATCCCTTTGCCAATTCAAAAAACAGACGTTCTCAAAAATAATTTTTATTTTTGATAATAAAGTCTATATACTCTCCTTAAAAACATTACTCCTTGAAGGCAGGTGCCTCCTCCACTTATTTACTCTTCCTTCTTCAAAAAAACTTTGGATATTTCAGCGACAAAATAAACAAAACTTTATCCATTTGGTCTATGGCAAGAACATCTTACTGGGAAGAAGAAATCTATAGAAAAACACCCTCCACTATTTCTCCTTAGATCAAGAACTTTAGAGAAGTGAATTACTAGTGAATGCATTTTCCAAGATCCATAAGAACCTTGGGTTTACTGTAAGCAAACACCTTGGGCTGAGATAGGTGGATAAACTAGTTAGGCCTATCAGTGAATACACTCCCAAGTAATATTGGATTCACTATAAGTAAACTCCTTGGTTAGGCAGGTGGATAAGCTGATAGGAGTCTGC
This sequence comes from Acaulospora morrowiae, assembly GCA_910591835.1. NCBI lineage: Eukaryota > Fungi > Glomeromycota > Glomeromycetes > Diversisporales > Acaulosporaceae > Acaulospora > Acaulospora morrowiae. The sequence continues at coordinate 10,102 of CAJVPV010001150.1, forward strand.
TATCCAGGTATATAAACCTTTCTATCATTCATACATGTCTGTAGGTAGTACTTCTGAGCATGTTCAATTTTTCTTGGTTTTTCTGGAGAATTTTGCCTACCTCAGTTTGACCCTGAATTTTTTGTTACACCAAAAACTCTGGATGGTGATTGGCTGAAATCTTGGATTGGTTGATCAACAAGTAAAAGAAATGTAAACAAGACACATACCCACATATGCCTCGCATCGTATCACATTATAACTAATGATATAATTGGATGAAGCGAAAGAGCAAGGCGTCGAGGTGTTCTCTTGATAAGAAGTGTTTGGAAGTCTTTCCCCTCCCCTTTTGTACTGGTTTCTTTTCTTCTCAAGGTCAAAGAAGGCTCTCATTAGGCTAGTGATTGGTTTTGATGAGGTTTTTATTTTATCAGTGCAAACTTTTTTCCTTCCTCTTTATCCTTCCCCTTACCTTCTCCAAAAAATAAAATTTTTATACCTTAGGACCACAAAGGTTAAGTTGGGGTGAATAGTCTTGAGTGAAGGGCTGGCGATTATATTGAGATCTACAAGAAACATGGGTCAAGATAGAGCAACTTTTTTTATTCCCCTTAATCACATCTAGAGGCCAGTGGTTGTTGATGGGTGTGCCATATAATGTTAATAAGTTTAACCTATAGTATAGATCTGTTAGATGCTAGATGTATCTACCCATTTGTACCTGGGATCAATTTGAACCCAATAGTTTGTAAACTAGTTTGAATGCAAATAAACTTGAATTTATGGCCTGATTAGATGTAAAAAAAAAAATAATAATAATAATAATAATAATAATTTTCTTTATATTACTAGAAATAATTTATAAAAAACAAAAATTCTATTATTAGACCTATAGATTCATAGCACAGTGGTTAGTGCTCTATGGTCAGATTACAAGATACCAGTTCAATTCTATATAAAAGTAGTTAAATAGAATTAATATGATATCTGACATTATAATTAATCATGTGTTGTTTTTTATAAGATGCCAATTTATATGCCAATCCGGTAAGCATTGAGATTATGATTTTCCATTAAGGTATCATGATATAACAGTTATCTGGTTGATGCATGATGATTGTCATAAAGCTGCTTCATATATAAGTTGTATAGATTCCCCTATATATGTTGTATCCAATAAGCCTTGTCTCAACTTTCTCTCAGGATTTTCTAGTTTGGAGCTATTCCAATCCAGCACTTGCTTAAAAGAAGTTAATCTTTAGAAAGATCTATTAAAGTTACAAATGATGACAAGGAGCAAGTATCTCCTTCAAGGGTCCAAATGAAAAGTATCAAGGTATCCAGAAATCTTATCAATCTTTGTGAAATAGACATTAGCTCTCAGAAAATGAGTTATAGGTTAGGTGGATTAAACTAGTGATAGGTATTTCCCTTTATAGAAACTTCATTCGACTTGTTGGATTTATCTTTGGTATATAATTCTTATAGTTGGGTTTAAGATGGATGGTAAGTTATTATCAAAACAAAGCAGTGTTAGTTATAGTTAGAATTGTCATTAGATACAATTGATATAAATTAGCAATTGTTCCAATTGTAAAAGACACTTGATGTATTTCTAATTACACAAGTATAAATAAAGATCTGCATCATTATATGTTTATCTATAAAAAAAAAAAATTCTATTATTAGTTTTAAAAATATTTAAATCATTAATTTGATTTTAGTAAATAGAGAAATCTTAATTAGAAAAGTTAATTCAAATATTGTTATTATTTTATTACTTGAATCTCAAATTATAATTTGTACTGAATTAAGATTATACAAGTTATAATTTTTTTTATTATTTTTAGCAAGTATTTTTAAACTCTTTATTAAATTAGAATATTTCAAGTTAGGTTTTTAATTATTATGAAAAAATATTAAAAAGAATTGATAAATAAAGTATAACTTAGTTTATATATTCAAATATAATATTATATTTGTATAAAATGGCTATAGAATTTAATCAAAATTATATTAGAAGCTTTTTTATATAATCTTTTTCTTTTGTAATCTGTTGCAATATATAGTATAATTATAAAACTCTAAAAACTCTTTCCGCTGATCCCTTTGCCAACCCAAAAAACAGACGTTCTCAAAATATTTTTTTATTTTTAATAATAAAGTCTACACACTCTCCTTAAAAATATTACTCCCTGAAGGCAGGTGCCTCCTCCACTTGTTTATTCCTCCTTCTTCAAAAAACTTTGAATATTTCAGCGACAAAATAAACAAAACTTTACCTATTTGATCTATGGCAAAAACACCTTACTGGGAAGAAGAAACTTATAGAAAAATACCCTCCACGACTCTCTTCTTAGGTCTGGACTCTAGAAAGTGAATCACTAGTGAATGCATTTCCTAAGCTCCATAAGAACCTTAGGTCCACTGTAAGTGAACACCTTCTGCTAGAAGTGGGTAGATAAACTAGTTGGTGCCTATCAAGTGAATACAATTCCCAAGCTCTATAAGAACCTTGGATTCACCATAAGATTCAAAACTCCTATGGTCCAGGCAGGTGGATAAGCTGGTAGGAATCTACTTTCAGGTGTATAATCTTTCTTTACCAGTCATACAGTTCTGTGGTAGTACTTTCAAGCATATAAAAAATTTTTTTTTGATTTTTTCTTAGGAATTTTGCCTACTTCAGTTTGACACTGAATTTTTTGTTACACCAGATGTTCTGGTTAGTGATTGGCTAAAATCTTGGATTGGTTGATCAGCAAGTAAAAGAAATATAAACAAGACACGTACCCACACATGCCTTGCGTTGTATCACATCATAACCGCTGATATAATTAAATAAAGCGAAAAAGCAAAGTGTCGAGGTGTTCTTTGGATAAGAAGTGGCTTGAAGTCTTTCCTCTTCCCTCTTGTGCTGGTTTCTTTTTTCTTCAAGATTAAAGAAGACTTTTATTAGACTGGTAATTGGTGTTGATGGGTTTTTATTTTACCAGTACAAACTCTTCTCCTTCCCCTTTTATCTTTCTCTTTTTCTTCTCAAAAAAATAAAATTTTTTTTGCCTTAGGACCACAGAGGTTAAGCCAGAGTGACAGTCCTGATGAAGGGTTGGCTTTGAGATTTTAGAATAATAAAGAATCTTTTTCTTTAATTGAGCAACTTGTTCATCTTCCTTAATCACATCTAGAGACCATTGGTTGCTGACGGGTGTATCATATTGTATAGAAAAGTTTAACCTGTAGTATAGGTATAAATAACATTATATGTAGTATACTAAGGTACCACAGTTCATAGAATTGAATTAATAAACTTGCAGATATGGCCTGATTAGGTGAAAAAAATATATATATATAGTATAATTATTATAAAGATCAGAATTTTTATCTTTATATAGTTAATTAGAATTTTATAATAAATATTTTGTAATCAAATGAATTTAAATCCTAAATTTTTACCTAATAACTTATGAAATATTACTACTATAATATAAATCTATAGATTTTAAATTATTAATTTTATTATAAGTTTTAAAATATTATTTTAATATAAAATTTACAAAGTTTTTAAATAAATTATTAAATATATAGTATTTTAAATAAGATACACAATGAACCTCATTAAACTGAGATGGCTGGGACTATTAGTAAAATTTTTTGGAAAATTCAGTTTAGAGGATTTACCTAGTAAATTCAGTTTAACGAGTTAATTTACAATATGCTGGTTTTTGAGCAAACTTCGGAATAACAGGAATTTAATTAGTACTTCGGTTTAATGGAGTTCGGTTTAACAGGGTTGACTGTGTAATAATAATATATTAACAAAAGATAAATTAAATAATATTAAAAAAATTAATTATTAATTTATTTTATTAATTTTTAATTGTAAAAGAAATTGTTATTGTTATTTTTTTTATAATATAAAAATATAATACCCTATTAAACAATAAATAAATATTAATTAATACTTATTACAATTTTTTTTATAATTAAAAGTTAAAATTTTTTTGTAATTTTAATAAATAATATTAAAGCCTTAATATATTGAAAATAATTTTATTTTTTATATATTTTATATTTTTTATAAAAAATAGTAACAAGTTTTATAATAAAACTAACTTTTAATTCTTATTATAATAATCTTATATATTATTTCATAAATTAAGAAAATAGCTTTATTTATATAAGCAATTATAAATATTTTTTATGATTTTTTATTAAATTTTAATAACTATAAACTATTTAAATAAAAAAAAGTTGAAAAAAGTTATATATTATCTAAGTTGATAGTATTAGTACAAGTCACAATAGGTTATAATTAATTTGTATTTTTCAAAGATTGTTAATGTAATGGTAGCAAACTTATGTTTAATAAAAGCCTCACATTTAATGCTCATTTGTAATATATATATACAGGGGGGTGAAAGAAGTATTGGACGTTTTACATATTTTTAAATTGATTTATATCATTAGATTTTTGTATTTATTTGACAATTATTTTCTAATAAACTATTTACATATAGTGATGATCTACAAATTAAAACAAACCCTATCTTTGTATAATGCCTCTAAGAGTTACAAAGTTACAAGTAATTTTCTTTTAAAAAATGACCCTTAAAATTTTACCACATAATATACTACAGAAAAAAATTAACAAAAAATCAGAGAGGTGGAATTATTATAGCAAAAAAACTTGGCCATACATATATAGAGATTTCCGAAGCCATAAATTGTTCCTGCTCTTTCGTAATATATGTACTAAAAGCATATAAGCTCAAAAAATCACCTAAAAAAAGAATAGGTTATCCATCAATTCTAAACAAATCCACATGCAATCGTTTTAAGGCTTCAGTAGCTCGAAATAAATATTTCTACTGTAAAACTTTTTCTTCAATTTGTCTAACCTACTTAAAAAAAAATATGAGTATTTTTATACAAACCATTAGCAAAGAATTAGCAAAACAAGGAATTTACATATAAGTCCTCCATTGCAAACCACTAATTTCTGAAAACAATAAAACCAAATATTTTTTTAGGGCACTTGCCTATAAGTATTGAAATGTAAATAACTTTAAAAAATTATATAGTTAAATGAATCTATCTATATACAATTTCAAACTTTATACTTTGTGCATATTTGGCATAAACCTGGCAAATAGTAGGGCTCTGAAAAAATACCAAACTGGTATCAAACTGGTATCGAAATGGTATTGATCTATAGTAAATTTAATATATGGGTTGTGACCTACTTATATGTTTTTATAGTAAATTTAAGTATTGAAGTGGTATTGTTAAGAGCCCTAGAAAAGAGTTTCACAAAGATTGCATTGTGGCTATAGTTAAAAAAAGTCTGAATTACATGTTTTGGAATGTTTTTCTTGGGTTGGGTTGGGTCTGCTAATTCCTTTGGTTGATTGTATTACAGGTAAGATGTATTGTAATGTTCTTGAAGAATATGTCATTTCTATAATTAAATTACATGCAAAAAAAAATAAAAAAAAAAAAATTTTTCAGAAGGATAATATTCCCATTCACATTGCAAAGGTCACATAATCCTTTCTCATCTTCTTAAAAATTTAACTTCTTCCTTGGCCAGTCCAAAGTTCTGACTTAAGTCTTATAGAAAATATTTGGTTATATATTGAAATTAGAATCTGTCGACATAAGGTATAGCCTTCAAGTATTGTGCAATTAAAAAAATGAGGTAAAAAGGAATGGAATATGATACTCATAAGCTATTATAAAATTTTAATTAAATAAATACTATACTAAGTTTAGGTTATTATTGTTGTGAAAAGTGATTATATGGAATATTAGAATCTTTATATATATAAATATCTGAATTATTCTATAAATAAATAAATAAATAAATAAGTATATGAATTATTCTATAAATTAATTAAAAAAAAAACTATTCAATACTTCTTTCGCCTTCCTATATAATTGAACTTTCCACTCTCTTTTGCTAATTTATTTGTATGTTTATTTTATTTGTCTTCTATATATACTTTGATTTTCTTGAGCTTAATGGCTACTGTTCTATCTTCTTTCTTTTTTCAAATAAAAGTTGTTATAAGTATATTTATTTCTTTTGTTATTTTTGGTTTCTATATAGTTTCTAATTATATTGTAGAAATTATACTTTGACTATCTGTTATTATAGTTGTTTCTTGAAATTAGTAAGTATTATTGCTATTAGAATTGTCATCAGTTTTGTTCTTATTAACAAAGTTACTATAATTTCTGAAATTAATCTAATAGTTACTAAGTTTATTTTCAAATGTTACAATTAATTTCTTGACTTCTGATTCATTGATTTTTTTTTTTTGCCTCTAATCAGATTGCAAATAGAAGTATTTATTAATCCAATTCATTTAAAGAACAGTAATACAATATACATGATATTATACTAAAACTAAACCAATACAATTTTACAAAACACCTGTTAATGAATTTAGATTTGTATATAATCCTTGAATTTTTAATACCAAGACCATCATGTTGCTTATATAATTTAGCTATTTACTAACTATTTCATTACAAGGAAGTAGGTTTATTAAGCTATTACTGTATAATATTAACTATCTTGAACTTTTTAAATCTAAACTCTCTAGATGTGATCATAGGGAATGATAAAAGTTGCACCCTTTCAAGACTAGGCATCAAAGATTATATTTTGAAAGGTTTCAGCCAGTCCATATTTAAACTGTCACACCAATACAAATCTGTGATTAGGGTTCCGATCAGTACTATTCAGTATAGTATTTCATAAAACCGATACCAAAAATATTTTTTGGTATCGATACCAGTAATTACCAAAAATTTTTGGTACGAAACTTTGCAATATCAATATTGAACCGAAAGTATTGAAATTATCAAAATTAAATAAGTTTATATTTTTAACATAGCATATATTTATTATGTACAAAAATAATATAACTCAAA
>CAJVPV010001151.1:0-17021 GCA_910591835.1 Acaulospora morrowiae
TAAAAAGGAAGAATAAAGGAGAAGGAAAAAAATTTGCACTGGTAAAATAAAAACCCCACCAAAATCAATCACTAGCCTAATGAGAGCCTTCTTTGATCTTGAGAAGAAAAGAAATTGATATAAGAGGGGAGGAGGAAGGCTTTCAAATACTTCTTAGCAAGAAAACACCTCGACGTCTTGCTCTTTCACTTTATCCAATTACATCATCGGTTATAATGTGGTATGACACAGGACATATGTGGGTACATGTTTTGTTTACATTTCTTTTACTTGTTGATCAACCAATCCAAGATTTCAGTCAATCACCATCCAGAGTTTTCAGTGTAACAAAAAATTCAGGGTTAAACTGAGGTAGGCAAAATTCTCCAGAAAAACCAAGAAAAATTGAACATGCTCGGAAGTACTATCTACAGACATATATGAATAGTGGAAAGGTTCATATATCTGGACAGCAGACTCCTATTAGCTTATCCATCTGCCTGACCAAGAAGTTTATTTATAGTGGATCCAATATTACTTGGGAGTGTATTCACTAATAAACCCAACTAGTTTATCCATCCACCTTAGCCCAAGATGTTTGCTTACAGTGAACCCAAGGTTCTTATGAATCTTGGGAAATGCATTCACTAGTGGTTCACTTTTCTAAAGTTCCTGACCTAAGGAGAAATAGTAGAGGGTGTTTTTCTACAGGTTTCTTCTTTCCAATAAGATGTTCTTGCCATAGATCAAATGGGTAAAGTTTTGTTTATTTTGTTGTTAAAATATCCAAAGTTTTTCGAAAAAAGAAAAGTAAACAAGTGGAGAAGGCATCTGCCTTCAGGAAGTAATATTTTTAAGGAGAGTGTATAGACTTTATTATCAAGAATAAAAATTATTTTTGAGAACATCTGTTTTTTGGGTTGGCAAAGGGATTAACAAAAAGAGTTTTTAACTCTTATTAAATTAAATTATTAAAATATACTTGTTAAAAAATTAAATAAATAAATATTGATATTTATAATTGTTTTTATATAATTGAAATTAAAATTTTTATTGTTTTTGAATTTTTTTATCAAAAAAATTTTTTTTTAAATTTTAATTATACTTTCTTTACAAAATTAAAGATAATAGACATATTTCTTTTTTTTAAATTGCTATTAGCAAGTCTTTTTGTTTTTTTATGATTTTTGATATAATATTATCTTTATTTTTTTATTTTATAATATATTAGCAAATATTGAATTGATATACAATACAAATATTAATATACTATAATAATTGAGACAAATTGATTAACTAATTTTAATATTATATAAAAATATCTATATAATCAGAGAAAGTTTTATATTAATACTAATTAATCATTCTAAAGATTGTATCAATATAACTAATAAAAAGATTTATTAAAATTTATTAATATAAATAATATAATATAATAGAACTGGTTTGAATAAATGAAAATTCATTAATATAATTAATTATTAATATAAAAAATATTAATATAAAGGGATTTAACTATATATCAAATTTTTAAAAAACAAATTATTGTAATAAAATAAATAACTTTATAACAATATATATATATTTTTTTAATTTTTTTTAATTTTTTTTTAATTAATATTAATAATAATAACAATATTATTATTATTTTTTATAGTAAAATGGGTATTAAATATTAATTATTTATTAATATATATAGTATATATAGTATAATATCATAATTATATCAAATATTATCTATAATACTAAACTATAACCAAATACTAGCCTATTCTATTTTTTATATCTGATGATATACTATTTATCCTTAAGATATATTATATATTTTTAGGAAAACCTGTCTAGGAAATAAAAATCCTATCACTAGTTTTAAACCATTTAACCTATCAGTTCAAATTTTATATAAAAACAATAGGATATTACTAACTATTTATTTAAATTACTTATTATATTATATCTTTTTACTTATATAGTTAATATAATAGAAGGGCCTCAACATGGATATATATTCTTTAGTAAATGCTTTGATTTTATTACTAATTAATTCTTAACTATCAAATCTAAGAGCTTTTGTATACAACTTCTTAAGAAACATATAAGCTATATTAGAAAACTTCCAAATTTCTTAATCTTCTAGTAGATACTTTAATTAAAACTAATTGACTCAAGCTATCAAATCTAAAAATACAAATATCAAGTAGTGTATAACTTCTATATATATAATATGTCATTGGAATAGTCATACCATATAAAACATTAGTTTAAAATATTTTTCTATTATTATTTTATATTATTTTTAATTAAGGTTAACTTTAGAATAACAAATAATTTTATTTAATCTTTTGAATTTTTTTATAATTAAATTATTTTAATTATACTATATAACTTTATTTAAAAATTACTTTTAAAATTAATCTTTACAAATATAGAGGATACTCAAAAGTCATTGGACAAACTTTAAAAATTTATATCCAACTGTATATATATAATTAAAAAAAATTTTTTTTATTTTATTTTTTTTTTAATATTAAAAATTTTTTTATACAATAATTACTAAAATATTAAAAATTTTAAAAAAGTTTAAAAAATTACTCAAATCAAAAATGAAGATTACTTGAGAAATCAAATTAAAGTAACTTATTTAACTTTTTTTTTTATACAATTCAGTATTTAGTAGAACCCCCTTTAGCCACGATATATGCTTTTACATATCATAGCATACTGTCTATTATTTGTTGACAAAGTTAACATGATATATTTTTCCAGGCTTGCAAAACAAGACGATCAAGTTCCACAAGATCACTTGGTTTCGTTCCACATCACCGTATTGAATTTTTTATCTTGTGTCACAAGTTCTCTATTGGATTCAAATCAGGACTTTGTGCAAGCCAGTCTAAAACTCGAATTCCATGGTCAGCAAAAAAATTATTGGTGATCTTTGCCATATGTGATCTTGCATTATCTTGTATGAAGTATGGGTAATCATGATTATCAATAAAAGGAAAACGATCAAAAATCGAAATAAGATGTTCTTGAAGTGTATTAATATATGAAGACACCTTTACAGAGCTGTCAAGAGGGATAAGGGAACCAATACCATACCAAGAAAACAATCCCAGTACATTCAACTTGGACTATGCTTAATGGTACTGGTTAAATATTCAATTTTCCATTCTTCTTGTGGCTCGCGCCATATCCGACAGCAGGATCCCTGCTGAAAAAGGAATACTGTGGACTCGTCAGATCAGAGCACATATCGAAAATACTGAGTGGTCCAATTTTCATGCACTAGACATCAATTGAGCCAGTTTTCTGAATTGACTTTGGAAATAAATGGCTTTAATTGAATTTTTTTGTCCATTATCTTTAAAAAGATGATTCTTGTTTTGTGAGTTTATTATTTATATAATAAAGTTATTTTAATAAAATGATGTATTATTTAAATAAATAAATTAATTTTAAAAAAAAAAAAATCAAAAAATCAAAAATAATTTTCGGTTTGGTAAAAATATTCAATTTTTTAAAAACTTTAATATTTAAATAACTACTGTATAAAAAAAATTTTTTTTTTAATAAAACATTTAACATTCAAAAAAAAATAAAATAAAAAAATTTTTTTTTAATTCTGTATATATAGCTAAATATAAATTTTTAAAGTTTGTCCAATGACTTTTGATACTCTCTGTACTTATTCTTCTTGTTAAACTAATTTGTATTACAAAAATAAAAAGATAATTATATAAAGAAAGGATTAAGTGTTTTATTATTCTCGAAATATGGAAAGCTATAAGTATGGAAATTGATTTGGTTCAATTTAAGTTACTATATAATAATTTTTCTTATACAATATTCAATCCAAATTTTGATCTTGAATAAAGCAATTCAGTTTGAATTCCTATAATTTTTGATGTTGAAATTTCTTTTATATTAATAAAATATTGATTATTTTATTAAATAAACTTGGTTATAAAGATTCTAAGGGTGAATCTTTGAATATTCTTATTAATATTAAAGAAACTAGAATGTTTTCACTAATATTTTGTATTCTCTTTGTTTAATGTTAGCTCTAATTCTATCTAATCTTTGAATTCTTATAAAAACTTTTACTTTAGATATACAGTATGATCAAATTATTTTTAATCACAATACCATTACTTTAACTTGTTGTCAGATTGGGATAAGACTTGAACCTTGTGTTTACTTCATGCCTCTAGAAAAAAAAAAAGAAAAAAAAAGAAGAGAAAATAAAAAAGAAGTTATTTATTATTAGAAAATTTGTAATTTGTAAAAAAGAATTTTTTTTAAAAAATTTTTAACAAATTAATAATTTTTTATTTTTGAGTAGAAAAACATTATTTCTTTATTTATTCATATATTTAATAGTATAGATTTCAAAAAAAATATTTTTTATATGTTTTTTACAATAAGTTAAATGCTAGCTTGCCTATAGTAATTATCTAACTTATACTAGAAAAGAACTTTTAAACTAGTATACTGTAACTGTTAAATAATACCAAGCAATTATAATTGCCTACTTAGATCATAATATTTAAAAATAAAATTAAAAATACATGGAGAATAATTGAATTTGCTTTGAATAAATATTTTAATAACAAGAGTTGAAATGTCTATTATAAAATTGTTTTCTTGTGAAGATATCGATTTGTTTATGTTATGAAAGTTAAGATTGGTTTTTGATTTGTATTGTTTTTGAATCTTGGTTTTATTTTACTTTATACTTGTAAATAATAAAGTATTTGCTGTGTTGCAGCATGGTTTTCAAATTAGATTATAAGATAGAATTAAGGCTTTAGTCAATGCCTTGAACCAGATGATGAAATTTGAAATAGAATAAATATAGAATATAATTCCATATACAAGTTTGATTGCCTGCCATATTGTGAATATAGATGGAGAATTGTTGCTTAATATTAGAATAAAGTTAATAGTTTCTATTATTTGTTTAGCTTTTTTGCTAGCTAATAGACACTTAAATATATGTTAGATATTTTCAATATAGAGGCTATATCTAGAACAATAAGGATCAGTTTTGTCACCACTATTGATAAGTCTATCATTAATAAAAAAGCTAAGATTTGCATAATGAAGGTAAGTATTTTTATTATAGGTGAGGCAGATTCAATTATGACTAAAAATGATTTTTATTAATTATCTTTTCCAATTAATTGTCTCTCTTTTTCTTTTGATACATGATTCTTTTATACATTTAGTCCAGTAATTATATAAGTATTTCAATAAAAAAATAAAATAAACAAAAAAAAAAATAAAAGAAAAATAAAGTAACAAAATTGCAACAAAGCTATTATATAACATATCATCATTGTTATCATTATCTTATATAATTAATTAATTTTACCAAGCAGAGTCATGGCATATGACTTTGCCTAGTCTTTCTCTGCTTATATTATACTTCCTATCAAAGCCTCCCATATTTTAATATGCATTGGCTATTGTTTTGTCATGGCTTGTTTTAGTTATGGCATATGATATATCTTGACATTTAATGTTGATAACATACACATCACCACTTTCCTGTGTTACAGTGTATAGATTGAAATATAATTGGTTAAGAAATTCTTAAGTAGGAAGGATTCCTGATAGCAGTTTGATTCTATATATAATTAGATTGCTATACTAATTGTTATGAAAACTTTTAATAAATCTGTTAAATAAGTTAAGTATTTTGAGACCAAAGATACAATGTGAGTAATTAAAGGTTTTAAATATTGAGAAGCTTTTACAAATTATCTATACTTTAGTAATACTATAGATTTTTTTGCACCATTTTGTATAATTTTCAAGATTATAATTGCTAATAGTGAGATTTTCTATTATATGTAATAAAGAGTTATTCTATTATATAATTCTTGTGAATCTTGATTTGGATTTGAGTCTGACCATAATAAAAGTAATGGATTTTTGTATTGCTATAATATTATAACAAAATTAATTTTTATTATTTCAAATTTTAATAGTAATATTAAAAGGGCATTATTGAATTATATTTAATATTACCTATAATAGGTTGCCAATTGAAAGTCCAGTATTGATTGGTTTTATTAAGATATCATTGACAACTATATCACTTTTTTAAGAATTGAATATGATAGAAATTATATGATTTAATATTTTGAAGTGGTAAAGAATGGAGTATAACTAAAAAAATATTTATTGATTGAAGAATAACTTCACTTTTTAAAAAAAAGCTTGTTAGTTTTCGAATAATATTGCAAAAATGATATTTAAAGATTGAAATAGATTTATTGATTACTTATAATGAGAATGTACCTGAGCTTATGAAGTAAAATATGCAAGTATTGTTACTTTATGAATCAAGAGAACAGCCTAAGTATTTGATAAGATTGTTATTAAAGTCTATTATATAATGTTTTTCTTTTAAAAGCATGTTTTCAGTAACACTGTATTTTTTTGTTGGTTCAAATAAAGATGGATCCCTAAATTATTTAGCATATAAAATTTTGCAGATCAATTATGTCTTTTTTAAAGAAATATAATTAATTATTTATTATTTTAATAGGGACATAATTCAAAAAACATTTGAATTAAGTGGCCTAAATTGCAAAAAACCTTTGTAAGTAATTTTTTTTTAATCTTATATTTAAAAAAAAACTTTTTTAATAGTTTAATTTAGAAATCCATATTTAGGTTCAAACAATAGTATTGAAGTTATAAATAAATCAAAAGATTGGATTAGAATTTAAAAAACGATTATGTGTATTAATTAATTTATTATTGATATTATTGAAGTTTTTGAGCCAAAGAAATTCTGGATCACAACAAATTATTTCAGTATATGAGATTAACTATATTTATAAGAGTTTGTAATAGTTATTGTGTTCTAGCAACTGGTTAGTAAACTTGATATTCAGGGCATTGAATATATAGAGAGTGCCCATATTATTGTGGATACTTTTTATTATACAATAAAAAATTTTTTTAATAAAAAAAAATTTATTATATCAAAATTAAATTTATATATTATAAAGTATATTATATTTAAAGTTCAAGTAATTATAATAATTCACTCAAAATCTATGATAAAAAACTTTAAAGACATAAATTATTATCAAATCAAAAATCAAAAAACTATTATTTATTTTATTTATTTATTTCTTTTTTTCTTTTTTTTTATTTTTTATTTAATAAAAATATAAATGAAAACATATTAATTTGTATTATTATTTTTCTTAATTTTTTTAAATAAAAAAAATTATGTTTTTATCTTTTTTTAACTAAAAAACAAGAATCAAATTTAATGGGCAGTGAAAAAGATTTGAATGTTGTATAAAAAGGAGCCATTATCTATAGTTATCTTAAAAAAGATTCATATTATGTTATCACTGTTAATGTTGGCTGTAAGAAGTCTTCTGTGGGAAATATTATAGGTAAGTATCGTAAGGCAGAAACCACTGAACCACAAAGAAAATGTCCTGAACATTTGCCACTCCTTATTGCTTTCGATTACTTTGTCCTTAAAACTTTTGTAACTAATGGAAACTGTTATTTAAACACTATCCAAGTTGCTACTACTTTCACTACTCAAATCAAACTCTGTATATTAAAAAAAACTATTTGTCATGCCCTAAAAAAAGAAAATTTAAGATTTTGCATTGTACTCACCTTAAAAAAATATCTGGGAAATGCAGATCATAATCGTTTTATTTCAGCAAGACAATACAAAATTTCACATTTCAAAAATCATTACTACATTTTTTGAAGATCACAAGATTAGGATATTAGACTGGCCTGCCTAAAGCTCTGATCTGAATCTTATTAAAAACCTCTGGTATGAGATCAAAATGTCACAAACCAAAACCTAGTAATCTTATTAATCTTGAAATTCTCATTAAACAAGTCTGGCAAGATGTTTTACCAGAAATTTGTTACCAATTAGTAAATAGTATACCAGATCATATTGCAGCTTGCATTGCTACTGATAAAGGCCCTACAAAATACTAAAACTTAATATTAGCTTTGAATTTTTTTTTAAAAAAAAAAAAAGATTTTTGTTTGATTTGTAATTTCGGTTTGATCATAATTTGTAGCACAAAGGTTCTTTGATTATAAATTCCAAGTAAATCATTACAATTACATGAAATTTAAATATAATATATTTTAATTTATTATAAAAATATTTATTTAGTATAGTAAATATTTTTTTTTATTAAAAAATTTTTTTATTGTATAATAAAAAGTGTTCACAATAATATGGATACCCTCTGTATTTTTCAAAGGTGTAATGGAAGATTTTGAAAAAGTAAGCCTATTGAATTAATGGTATTGTTATAATTAAGAGTATATTTTGAAAGACAGATTTGAATTTGAAAATCTCAAACAGCTTTGACTATATATAAAATCCAACAGTTTTGATTAAACTTTTCAGTTTGCAGATTGGACAGAACCAAATTGCTTCATTCTTTTGGATGAATATAATCTCTTAAATAATAAACTTTTTAATTATAGTGTAGTTAGTTTGATTATTAGATCATTTATAAGATTGAGTTTTTGTTTTTTTTTCAGAATTGAAATATTAAGGCCATAATGGCTGGCTATTATAGTATTTGAACATTTGGAAAAGATTCTTTATATTGATTTGATGAGTTTGTCGATTTTTGTTTAAATGGAGTTGATGAAACTTTTGTTTAAAAAGAAAATGAATAGAAAGTATTTGAACTTTTCTAGTATTATCTATTTACTAATATGTTGTTTAATTTCTTCTTTCTATTGGTTTTTGAATAGTTCTCTTATAATCTGATTAGTAAATTAACTAAAAACTTTTCTATTGGTCTTGAGTAGATTGTATATAGAGATAAAAGTTTTTAAGTATTTAATATTTCATGTAATTTGAGGACTTATATCAGATAGTTCTCAAAGTTAATGATTGTAGAACTGTCTTGTCTGACTTTAATGTTGTTAATGATTTTGTTTTTGTTTTTGTTGTATATAATATTATTGATTTAAAAAAATTGGTTTGCAGTTTCAAGGAGAGCTTCTATTTTGGGCTTGAAATCAAAGATTAGTATAATATCATCCATGTACACAAGAATGTTATAAGCCAGATAATTTTAAATATACTTGTATCTATATAATTGATAAAGGTTACTCTATTTGTAAAGAAATTAAAGAAAAAATTAGTGAGTTGTAATAAATACTTGATTCTCTCCATAGCTTTTTAAATGGCTGGAATTGAAATTGAGTTGAATGCTTTGGTAATGTTTATTAAAGTAAATCAAAATTATTTATTGCTTGTGTTTATAGTCTAAATAGTTAAATTTACAATGGTTAATGATTCAAAAGTATTTTAATCAAATAAATTAGCAAAGTTAAATTCTGATAAGATATTGTTTGACTTAATTATCTTAATTAATCTTTTGTTAATTATTATTATGAATATTTCCTTATTGAATCAACTAGTAAAATGGATCTTGTATTATTAAGCTTGTAACTTTAAATAACTTTTTTTTGATATTAATGTTATAAATGTTTGTTTTCACAGTTGAGATATTATAAGGAATGACAAGATTTAATTAAAGATTAAAGTTAGATGGTTTGTAATTTTGCCACCTATTAGTTTAATTGTTTTATAGCTGATTTCTGATTTTCTAGAAGCTTTGTTTTAGAAAAAATTATAAATAGTCTCATTAATAATATGGGAATTAAACAGTACTAGAACTTTATTGTAGATAGAGTTATCAATCTATTTGGAAGAATATTCTTCCATTCAATTAAAAAACTTGTCAAGATCAAAGCTTCTTTCTCATATGATATTTTTGAAATATTTATTAATAATTTTTTGAATTATTTGAGGGTTATTTTCTATTTGTCCATTTTTATTATATATGTTTGAAAGGTTTATTTTTGTATTTAAAGAGCTGAGAGCTTTTCTGATATAGCTTTTAGGTTTGCTATAAAAAATTTCTACTATTCTATTTATATCAATAATTCTTGTTAGACTTGAACTAAAGCTTTTCAAATTAAGAGTTCTTTGAGTTTTCTTAGTTTTGAAAGAAAAATATTTGAGTTACCATTAGCTATAATATATAGTAAGCAAAGTTCTTCTTTCACAAGATAAATGATAGTAGATTTCTTTTTTAGCTTGAAAATAGTGTTGTTGATTTTTTTGATTTGACTCTTAAGTTTTTTTCTATATTGGTACAGAGATTTTTTGGAGTCAGATTAATCCTGGCTTTCCTGATATATTTGTTTATAAAGTTTTTAATAAGATAATAGAGATTATCTCAATTAGAAAAAATAATTAAACTTGATTATGTTTTTATATTTTGAATAAAGTTTTTAATATTTTTTTTAAGATATTTTTAATATCAAATTTGTAAAGATTTGGTTTTTTTAATTTCAAAATAATTTAGTTTAATCAACACTATATAATAGTCAGTTGAAATAATGTTATATTCTTGAATCTTTTATCAAATGACTTTGGAGGCCAGGTTTTTAAATAGCTAGGCTTAATCAATTTGAGATGCACTAATTGAAGTTATAAATATATATATTTTTTTATTAAATTATTGACCAATGTCTATATAGCTGGGAAAGATTGGTAGTATTAGGGATAAAAGTTGAGCCGATTAGACTGCAAATGCGATTTTCGCGTATCGCATCTAATCAAGGATTTAATTACGAGTAGGCCTAGCAAGCATAAAGTTTAAAATTAGAGTTATAAATGTCATAATCTTGGAATAGTCTATAGAAGTGAATCACAAGGATGACATCATAATAAGCGAAAAAGAGGAGGGTCATAGATAAATAAATAGATAGGATGAGGTAGAAGAGCATGACACTTATCTAACATGTACCTGACACTTATCTAATACGTATCTGATACTTATCTAATACATACTTGACACTTATCTAATATATACTTGACACTTATCTAATATATATCTGACACTTAATTAACTAAAGAAAGTATGACAATTAGTTAATTAGAATCAGTAGAGTTAGAGAAAAGGAGCATGAAATAAAAACAAACCATTCCTAAATTGAGATATTCCTTTTTAAGCTGTGCAATAGATGTTGCCTTAAAAGGAAAAAGCTAATTAAATCTTACCTGAATCCAGTACTCGCCACAAAAGAGGAAGACACCAGGGTTCCCAGAAAATAGGAAAGTGAAAAGGTTATCAAGGAAGTGTAGCAATGGAAAGAGAAGAAAAAGAAGAATTAGAAAGAGTACCATTTCGGCCAAGTCAATAATACACGTCTCAAGGAAGCCTTACTAAAATCATCAGAATATGACGCGAACTTGCGACAAAAGCGACAGACTCATCGAAAATAATCCCAACAGTAGATTAATTGTTTAATTGATAAGATGGCAGCTCCTATTGATGAATTGTTTTTGATATATATATTGAAGTCTTTTAAAACTGCATGATAAAGCTTGTTATGGATTGCAGTTTGAGTAACTTGGTGAATTTGTCTAATTACAACTTTTTTTTCTGTCTGATTATTTAATAGATAGATTGCTGTAATAATAATGTTGACTTTTTCTTTGAATTTAAGTAATATTGAGGTACAGTATTTTGAGCAATTAATAATATTATATATATAAGTGATTAGGTTATTTTCAATAATAAGTATTATTTCATTTTTTGCAGATATTTTGAAGTTATCCTATATTATTGATCTGCTGTTGATATTTTTGAAATAATAATCTTTTTGTTTAAGTTTAATTTCTATACAGAATAAAATGAATCTTTTATCAATATAATTTGCCAAGATCTTGAACTTAAAGGAATTGTTTAAATCTTTTGTATTAATAATTATAAAAATAATTAGATTTTTAATTGTGTTTGATTTAGATTCTTGTGTAGTAGTATTGGTTTGAAGTATATAATTGTTAATGTAAGAAAGAAAAAAAGAAATATTGATATTATTGGATTAAATAATTGAGTTGAATTCATAATTGATATTATTTGAAAATAAAAGTTAAAAAGAAATATGTAAAAGGGTAAAAGAAGAACCTGTGGGTCCATAGCACAGTGGATAGTGCTCCCAGGTTGCCAAATGCATGTCTCTAGTTCAATACCTACAGGAGGCAAAATGCATAAAAATTATTCTTCATTTATGGATTTACTGGTTTTCCCACAAATGTCATATTCAAACATCTGGATCTTAACCAAATTTAGTTAGGCTGCATGAAAATGGGACCTCTGGTCTTTCTGACGATCGTAGGCTGAAAACAGGTCAAAGCAGGAAAGGTTGTATGAGAAAAGATTGCATGAGGAAAGGTTTCTGGTCTAACTCCGATAAAAAAAGCCCACAAACCCCCTGACATGACAGACTTCGTAGTACAAAGAACACTCTAGCCTGGGGCTATCCCAATCTGGCACTTGCTTAAAAGAAGAGAACCTTAAAAGGAAATTCAAAGCTGCAAGTGGTAACAAAGAGTATAATATCTTCTCTGAGGAACTAGGCAAAAAGTATTCGGGATATCCGGGTGTTCTAATCATCCCTGAAAGGTATATTAGCTCCTCTGCCACATTGGATTAACAGGTTTAGATAGTTTAAAACTGGTGGCAGGATTTTCATCTCCTGGATTAATCCCACCTGACATATGGGCACATCTCTTTGATATAAGTTTATATAGTTGGATAATTAAAAAGGTGGATATGTAAGCTATTACTAGAAATAGTTAATAGGCAATGTTAATTCTATATATAGAAGACATAAAAATGTAATCAAAAATTGAACTATATGTAGAAGATACTTGATATCAATCTTGATAGTAATTATTAATAAAGATTCACATCGATACATATTCACCTTTAAAAAAAATAAAATAACATAAAATAAAATAAAAGGGTAAAAGAATTTCTATATATAGTTATAAGATTATAAGTAGAGATTTTTGCACTTATAATTAATTAATCTAGAGAGGAGATAAGATCAAACTCTAGTTCAGAAAGTATCTCTTTAATAATAAGAAAGTCAAAAAGTCTAAAGAATAAAAATATTTAATATAGTTAAAAGATAATTGTTGGAAAGATATTATTGTCAATTAGGGAAAACTTGAAAATTATCAGGTTTCTTTCTTTTAGAATTTTATTGATTTTCACTGGATCTTCAGAAAGATCAATTTTTGGATTGATAAATCAATTTTCTGGAACTCTTTGAAACTTATAATAATTGTGAAAGATCTTAATCTTTTTCTTAAGATAGATATTATTATGGAAGAATTGTTGGATTTTTAAATTGGAATTGATATCCTTAAGCTTATATGAAGTTTTGGTTTGTTGGTTTGAGAAATTTCTAAATTAACTTAGATTAATCCTAAAGAAAGCAAAAAATGATAGTCAAATCTCAAGTTCTTAATTAGAAATTGGATATTTTGATGGTTTATAATAGGAATTTGAATTTCTAACTTATATATATAATAATTAATAATTAATAGGAATTTTGACAGAAGTTTTTTAGATTTAAAAAAATTGAAAAAAAGACATTTGAAGAAATATTTAGATTTAAGATTTTTAATCACTTTACTAATACTGTATTCAGTGATATCTAATAAAAAAAATTGAAAAATCCTAATGCAAATTAATTAAAAAAGAATAGGAAAAAAATTTTAAGTGGCAAAAGATCAAAGTATATTGAGAGGATTTTGAAGAAAATAATGAAAAATCTTTTTATTTCTTTAATTAAATCCTCCAAGTTCCTGAGACCACTTCTTTTTTTAATTGAAAAAAATAAGAAATCTCTTTAAAAAGGTTTTGTGGACTATTTGACAAATTAAAAAGTATTGTAAAATAAGAATCAGGAAGAAGATTGAATTTGTAGAAGAAATAAAATAATTCTGCCATATTTACAGTAGTACTTCTAGGGTTCTATAAAGTATCAAATCGATACTGAAGTAGTATCAAATTGATACTGATCTATAGTAAATTTAATATATGGGTTGTGACCCACCATATGAATTTATAGTAAATTTAAGTATCAAACTGATATTGAAATAGTATCGAAGTGATACTGTTAGAAGCCCTAAGTGCTTCTGTTAATAATAAAAATTTTGTAAAGGATTTTGATCTTTATTTATAAGAGAATTAAGCTTAGAGATAAAATAGTTCCAGTAAATTATTGTGAGGTTGGTCAAAGTCCTCTCTAATACTTAGTTTTGTTAAGGCTGAGGCATAATAATTTGGTCTGGGTATCCTTCTCTTTCTACAAAAATAAACTCAATTCCATCCATTAGCATGCACATTCGTCTACTCAAACTATACCAAAGTTCCTGTTGTAGCAATGGGCATTTACACTATCAACTATTTTGAAACTCTTCCAAATTCCTTTATAGTCGCAGTTTTACCTTCAAATATTAAACATTTGCATAGTAGTTGGAACAAATAGTTGTTAAAGAATTAGATGATTAGCAATTAGATGATTATTTTATTCAGACATTTTCTCCTGCTTTATATATATGCTAGTTACAAAAAATTATATCAAATATATCAACTATCTAAACTATTACTGATATATCTAATTTCTTAATTATCTTAATTATCTGAAATAAAATAAAGAAATTAAAGAAAAGAAATATATTACAGATATCTCATTTTTCTCAGATTTGTCATTTTTGGAATTGTCATTGCATATACTTATGTGACTATGCAATTTCCCTTTCACATTATCTCAAAAATTTTTTTGTATTTTTGAAGAAAATCATAATAATCTAATTTGTTACTCTTCTTAGAATAACAAAGATAATTGCAACTATATTTTATGATTTATACTAGATGTAGATTAAGGTCAAATATATTAATGTATCTTAAATAAATAACAAATAGACTGGTGTTCAAAAGAAATTTGATTTTGAATTTGACTTTTCTATTAAGCTCTACAACTTTATACTTTTCTTTATAGATTTTTTTAAAATCTACTGTTAAGTTTTTCATATTCTTTTAATAATTCTTTTGAATTTTATGGTTTTATTAAATCTAAAAAAATCTTTATCTCTTGTTTTTATTTTGATGAAAATAGAAGGTGAGGATTTTGTCTGACTTCATCTTATGATTGCTAGTTAATATCTAATAGAAGATTAATGAACTTATTATGATTGTTTCTTATAGAGGAAAATTTGAAAGTCTATTGAATAATACAATAGTATTCAGTGATAAGTTCAAAAGAAACTACATAATCTTTTTTCTTTTCATTAATGTTGATAGTTATATTATAATCTTCTATATCAAAGAATTTTAAAATAAGATCTTTCTTATAGATTCAAAGTTTTTTGATTATAGTCTCTAACATTTACCTATTGATTGTTGGATTTCTATATTTCAAATGTTGATAAGGTTTTTGTGACTTAAGCAAATAGGTGAAGGAAATTATGATATTAAAATTATAAATTATTATATTATTAAAGGTTAGTAATTGTGAATGTGATAATAAAACTAATTGATATTTGAATATTAATGATGTTTTCTTTTTCTTGATAGAAATAGGAGCTTATAGTTTAATATGGATTCCTAAATTAAAGACAAGGACAATTCAAATATTCCTTATTATATAAAAAGTTTTTTTTTTTTAATATAAAAAGTTTTTTTTTTTTAATATAAAAAGTTTTTTTTTTTTAATATAAAAAATAAAAAAAAAACTATCTATATAATTTTTTGCAGTTTAAATCATCCAATTCAAATGTCTTTTGAATTATATTCCTATTAAAGTAAAGAGTAAATAATTATGTTCCTGTCAAAAGAATATAATTGATCTGCAAAATTTTATATACTAAATAATTTTGAAACCCATCCTTACTCATAGTGTTTTTTATTTCTATGTCTTTTGAAATGGAAAATTAAAGTTAATAAATATGAAAAAATTATTTTTATAAAGTTCTTGTGAGAAAAAATGACTATGATTGGATGGTTGATTTAATTGGTTTGAAAAGTCTAATTATACTTTTAATTGATTAGAGTTTAATTGATTGAATGTTATTATTGATAATAGGTTCTAATTATTATTTGAATTGTTAAATAATTAATCTTAAAAATCAGTAGTAAGATTTGTTGGTGAATGCAACATCAAATCAGTTGGTATATAAAAAGATAGTTGGTTTGTATTGACAAGTTGATATATTTTTATAAAAGAAAATATTATTTATTTTTTGGAATTAGTTTTATTAACCTAAATTATATTTCAGAAAATATATTTAATATAGCTCTATCCTCTTGCCAAACTTTTTGGAAGATTTCATTTTCTGAGTTGCCTATTTTTAGCAAAAAAATTTTGAAGTAAATTGTAAAAATCTTAAAATTTATTCAAAAAATATAAAGACTTTTTTTTGAAAACTGAAACTTGTACAAAGAGGTTTTTATTATTGTTAGTAATTGTAAAGTCTATTTGGAATATTAATAGGTCTGAAAAATCTGGTCTGAAGATATTGAAAGTGGAAATAAGCTATCTGTTGGAATAGTTTTTAAGTAAGAAAATTGTTTGTGTTCTGAAAAATTCTATAAAAATAATTTTTTTGTTTTTATTTTGATATATAATAAGTATATAGTGTCTTGTTCTGTTTATAAGAATTATATTAAGTAATGAATTAATATTGAATTGAAGTTCTGGGAATGTTATTTGTTGGATAATATTTGAAGATGTGTTTTGATTTAGTTTTGATATTATATTTGTTGAAAACACATTGTTATATATTATTCTATCTCAAAAAAAAGATATAGACAGAAAACTAATAACAAAAAAATACTTTATATAGATGGATTAATGTGATATGCTAAAGTTTATAAGGATATACTAAAATTAATATAGTTCTGAGATGTATGAAATCAAGTGAAAGAGACAATAGTGATTTGTTTTATAAAAATTAAATTATTTTATTAATAAAAAGAAAGTTCAATTTTGCAATTCCAAAAGAAATTGGAGATATTTATATATATATTTTTGATATACAGTACCGGTCATAAGTAACCGTACACCTTTTAAAAATTCAAATCTAATCCAATTGTTTTAAAAATGTTAGGACAAATAGTTTATCACAATTCCTGATC